>JAVFHW010000442.1:0-49776 GCA_032159205.1 Eurystomus glaucurus suahelicus | reverse complement strand
GGGAGGGGTTGTTTACAAAGGTATGTAGCGATAGGGTGAGGAGCAATGGTTTTAAACTAGAGAAGCGTAGATTTAGATTGGACATTAGGAAGAAGTTCTTTGCTATGAGGGTGGTGGAACACTGGAACAGGTTGCCCAGGGAGGTGATCCCTGGAGACATTCAAGGTCAGACTTGGTGGGGCTTTGAGCAACCTGATCTAGTAAGAGATGTCGCTGCAGGAGGGTTGAACTAGATGACCTTGGAATGTTCTTTCCAACCCAGTGCATTCTGTGGTTCTATAATAAGAAGATAAGGTCTTTTAAGCATTTCTGAAATAAAATGCCATTAAGATTGCCTGCTACCCAAGATTTGAGAGGCTGTCTTTTTAAAATTCCTTTACAAATGAGCACTAACTTTTTATGTAAAGCTGTCTTGAAATTTCTAGCTGTGGGAATTTATTCCTGAAATAACTTGTGTGTGTTGCTTCTGATTTGTCTCAGAATATCTTCCATCAAACTTTCATAATTTTCAATTTATTAGCATGTACCTCCCAGAACTGAGAAGATGGCTGTTGATCAGGACTGGAGCAGTGTTTATCCAACAGCAGCTGTGTTTAAACCTGCCTCTGTGCCCCTCCCAATTCGAATGGGTTACCCAGTGAAGAGAGGAGTACCTCCACCAAAAGAAGGCAACTTAGAACTTATGAAGGTGAGACACGTGCTGTTGGTGGGTGGTAACTTTTAAAGTTATTATTCACTAAGACTGCACTGCTTTGACTGGAATATTTGTATTGGATACTGTTTTCTATAATTAAATAGGATAATACCCTATTTAATTTCTAAACTAAACGGTAAAAAATACAAATGTAAATAACAAACCAAACCAGGAGACTTTTTTAGGATTGTCATGCCTGTGACTTCTATAATGTGGCTAACTGAAGTATTTTGCTAAATCAAACTTGAGAAGAGTCTTCTTGTCTGAGTGTTTTAAGTGTATTGTACTACCTTACAAATAGTAAAAGTGTAATCAGATTTCAGTAATGCCTTTTTATTTATGAACGGACAAAAAGCTATTATTTTGGTAACTCTTAATATTGTCTGTTTCAGATTCCCAATTTTTTGCATCTTACTCCTCCTGCAATTAAGAAACACTGTGCAGCTCTTAAAGGTGAGGGGTTTTTTGGTTTTGTCAAGTTTTTTTCTTTTTTCGGTTTTAAAAACCAATCTCTCTTGGAGTTTTTAGATAATGCAGAAATGTGACTGTGTGGATGAAGGAGAAGGTGAGACATGGTCTGCGTCTGAAGCTGGTTATTTGTGCAGGCTGTGGCTGGTATTGTATGCTTTCTTGTCACTATATTGAGTCATACAGGTGGTAGGTAGTTACATCTAGGAGGTTTTCAGCACACGCCAGTAAGACTTTACTTTTACCTTTCCATTAGGCCCTGCTTGTTCTGGAGAATCTATAGTTGAGGGTCTTAGGAAATATGATTGCCCAAAGAGAAGTGGAGGCACAAGGGGACAGGGGCTTATTCAGGAATCTGCTTGGCAGTTCTCATGGGGGAGCTTTCCTGGGGAGCAAAGTGGCCCATGAGAGCTGGTGGATGTTTTAAGTTCAACCTCCATAAAAAAGCAAGAATGGTCCATTCCAATGTGGAGGAAGTTGGGCAAGTATGGCAGAAAGACAACATGGGTGTGCAGGGAACTCCTCAGTCCCCTGAAATGCAAAGAGGAAATACATGGAAAGTGGAAGTGGGTAGAGAACACCCAAGAGGAACAGGAGATTTTTGCCTGATTATCTTCAAGAAGGGCAAGAATGGAGATGCAGGGAACTGCAGGTCAGTCAGCCTCACCACATGCCCTGGAAGATTATGAAGCAGACGTTTCTGGAAGCCATTTCCAAGCATGCAAAAACATGCTTTATAACAATCTGGATAACCATAGGGAGCACAACCTCAGCAGGTGATAATGAATTGTGGGGGAACAAGTGATAACACTGGAGAGCAGAGCTGCCATTCAGAGGGATGTCCACAGGCAGGGGAAAAAAAAAAAATACTGCAAAGACCCTCATGAAGATGACTGCGGAGTCCTGCATCTGAGATGGAATAACCCATGAAGTAGTACAAGCATGTGGGTGGAGAGGCAAGCAGCTAAAAAGAACCTTTGCAGAAAAGGCCATGTGGAGTCTGGTGGGCATTTGAAAGTTGAACATGAGCTCTTGTGGCAATGAAGAGTGTTGTAATATACAATAATACAACCAAGTACAGTATTAACAAAAATGTAGCTACCACATTCAGGAAATTAATTCTCTTCCCTTTTATTGAGTATTGCATCCAGTTCAGGGGTCCCCAGTACAAGAAAGATGTGGACCTGTTAGAGGAGGGCCACAGAAAGGACCAGAGGGCTGGAACATCTCTCCTGTGAAGAAAGGTTGAGAAAGTGGAGTTGTTCAACCTGGAGAAGAGAAGGCTTCAGGGGGACCTTTTTGTTACCTTTCAATATGTAAAGTGGGCTTACAAGAAAGATGGGGAGAGTTTTGTTTTGTTTTGTTTTTTTTAACCAAGGGGCAAATGTTTAAACTGGAAGAGGGTAGATACTCAGATTGGACCTAAGGAAGACATTTTTAATGATGAGTGTGATGAGGCACTCAAAGAGCTTGCCCAGGGAAGCTGTGGATGCCCCATCATGTATTCAAGGTCAAGTTGGACAGAGCTTTGAGCTGCCTGGTCTGATGAAAGGTGTCTCTGCCCATGCTGTGACAGAGGGGTTGGACTAAGTGATCTTTGAAGATCCCTTCCAGCCCAAACCATTCTACGGTTCTATTTAGCAATTGAGACTGCATGTGTAGTACTGTATCCTGTTTTTGGGAACCTGGTACGAAGACACTGAAATACTGGAGCAAGTCTAGCAGAGACCCTGCTGTTATCTGAATGGGCATGGTTTCTATAAATAGTACCTATAAAAAAGTAGATAACAATAAATGTGAACAAGACAAAAAACCAACAGCTATTGCAGTGTTTTCTCTTTATTATACAGATTTCTGCACTGAATGGCCAAGTGCTTTGGACAGTGATGAGAAATGTGAACAGCATTTTCCTATTGAAATTGAAACGGTAGATTATGTTTCTTCAGGGACATCTATTCGTAATCCCAAAGCAAGAGTGGTGACCTTAAAAGTAAGTATGTTCAGTAAACAGCCTTTGTTTAAAAAGCCCGAATGCTTGGCTTTCTTTTCAAAACATGTGCAAGTATGATATGTTGTAAGGAAAGGAGGAAAATGGTTTATTGAATGTCTGCATAAAAAGCAGTGCATTTCCTTCAGTGTGTTGCAGCATGTGAGAATTGATGTTGTAAGATTATGGATGCGTATTTATAAATGAAGACTAAGCTCTGATAGAAAGAAAGTAGCATACCTTCTGAAGAATCTGCTTATAGAAATGGTTGTAAGTGCTTTGATATGAAATGTCTTGCTTAGACTCTCTCGTTGCTAATTTACAGACCCCAGAGTGCACAAATATTGAAAGATAGGTCATATGTATGCAGCTTATTGAGTATGCAGTATTGAGTTGGCCAGCCTCCAGGCATCATTGTGTATGCAGTGGGAGCAGTCTTCTGATCATAGGATCATGGGATGCTTGAGGTTGGAAGGGAGCTCAGGAGGTTTCCAGTCTGACCTTCTGCTTAAAGTAAGGTAGGTAGGGGGTCACACCAGGTTCCTTGGGACTTTCTCCAGTTGGATATTGCAAACCTTCAGGGCTGGAGGTTGCACAACTGCTCTGGACAACCTGTTCCAGTGCTTGCCTCTCCTTACAGTAATAAAGTTTGGATTGTGCTGTGGCTTTTGAACATACCTTTTGAGATGGAACCTATCTTAAGAGCAGCAGGATCAGTGATGGTTGTGTTCTTACTGTGTCAGTGTAGAAGTTAAAATACTGCCTGATACCACATGCTCATAACACCTGTACAACATGTAACCATGGCAGCTTGGAATGGTAGTAGTTCATCTAATAGAGTCCCCACTTTCCCTTTCACTGTAAAACTTTTTGGGCTGAAATTTAATTTGATCTGTCATTGACTTACAAGCATGTCACACTACCGTTAGCAGTAACTTCACCATTCCTTGAAGTCATTGCATACTAGAGTTCAGCCTTTTGCCTCCTAATTCAGATCCATGGTTGAGAAGGAAGTTTTCACAACTTTGTATGCCTTAGAAATAAAAAGAAATGGAGTGTATCTGTGGGAGTCTGACCCAGTCCAACAGTATCTGTGCAGAGAGAAGCCCCTGACTTTATGCTGGGTTGTGAATGTGTGCAGAGGAGTCACACATTGGACCCTGCCTTGCTCCCACGTTGTTATCTTGGATGGAATAATACTGATGTGTGCAGGTCAGTGCTGAGCATGGTGTCACAGGCAGGGGGGAGAGCTCAGCTGCTTCAACAGCTTTGAATCTCCTCCCACTAAAACCAGCAGGTGCTGGGTGTATGTGAATTTCTTTCAAAGTTGTACAAAGCATGACTAGATATAAGTGTCTTCTGTTAAATGAGGCTGAGACATCAGATGTTGGACTAAAGGTTGGCTGTGCTGCAATGGAGAGGATAATTCAAAGTGATACACAAATAATCAGGTCTGGATTATCCTATCTAAAGCTGTCCGTTAATGTTAACTGGCCTTGGTACTTGTTAGGCGTTATGTGGAGGGGTTGGGGTGGGAAACAAAAATGGAACAACTATCCATATGCTTTTTCAGTTACTACTGGTGTTCTGATCTCAGATTTCATTAATAATTTTTTCTGGAAATACTAGTTTTTCATCTCTTGTAGACAATGCCAGTATTTCTCATCATTAAATTTATCGTAGTCTGTTCCCAAGTGGAATTGTCCACCTACCATTGGCCTGACACCAGGATGTGAAATGATACATTGTAAAATCAACTGCTGCTCTTTTTGGAGCTCAAACTTTTCTAAAATTCGGCGTAAAATACTCTGCACCATTCCAGGTAACAATTATAAGCTGTCCAATTGCTATCCCATTTGAAGTAAGTAGCCATTGCATTTTTTTCCACTTTAGAGTGACTTCAATATGACAACATTTTTTGTGATTCTGTAATATATGCAACAGACCAGATGGCTTTTTGGTTTTTATAGGAAAAGCAAGTCATGTGGAATAAAATCATAGCTCTCTTTAACAGTAAATTTCAGATAATCACACTGTATGAAGGCAGCCTGATACAGCCATGAAAATGCCATCCTTTTAAGACAGTGCAGAAAGTTCTACTCAAAATCGTTTTGCGTTGTTGGTTCAAAGCAAACTAATGCCGGACATCTGGGCTGGAGTTGTCCCATTAAGTTTAGATAGTCATGGTCATAAAGTGCTTACGTGCACTAGAAGAGTTTGGAGCATTCCTTCTTTCTGTGAGTGTGAGAGAAAGACGGTGTCATGAAAATGTGTTTTACAAAGAGGTATTTCCCATCAATTTGGGTGACCATCACCAGCCAGTGGTGAGGGTAGGCTGTTCTGTAAGGGAAGGTGACCCAGGGGCAGTGACCTCCCCAAAAACAGTGCAGTTGTGAGCAGAACTGGTCTGATAATAGTAACCCCATCTGTGCAAGAGCCTAGTAATCACCTGACAGGTTCATAATTATTAAGTCACAGGGAGAAGACAAGTCAGTGGATCAGGATTTGTTCTGGCAACAATAACTAGGATCGGTCAACAGGCTGGTGATTGTCAAGCCAACTCACTGTGATGCAGTAGGTGAGGTCAAGCCAGGAAATCAAGGATGTGCACCAGTTGGGTCAATGTGGGCCATGGCTACGCTTCGATGCAGCTGTGCTGTGGCTCAGGTGGAGACAGAGGCTGAGTACCTCATCTTAGATGCAGCTTCTCAGTAAAGATGGGTCAGGCCCACCTTCTCATGGCTCCTTTTTTGTCACTGCTGATTGAATGCTATGTGGCTGCACTGTGTGGAAGGGCACTGTCTGTAAGATAGCTGTGAGGTAGCTTTGAGCCTTACAAGGAGATGCTGTGTGCGAAGGGGTCTTGGAAGTATAGTGCCTTCAAAAGTGATTGTTCATGGTTATTGTAGGCTGCACTAAGAGTAGGGCTTTTTTCTTGCAGCTTGACCATTGCCTTAAAGGCTCTGTGCACTCAACGGGCCTGATAGAATTAGACTTGACAACATGTGAGCTAGGGTACAAAGCTAGGTGAGCTCCTGCTCACCAGTATTCCAGGCAGCATAGTTAATTAGCATGTAATTCCTTAAAAAGGAGACTTTTCATATAATCTATGGAGTAATGAATGTTAGGGGGTTTTTAAGACGCTTTTAGAGGGTTTTTAAGATTAGAAGTTTCAGTATTGAAACCCTGTTGTCTCCTCCCGTGTCATACTTTGGTTTAGTACTTCAGCTCTCTGTTTTTAGTAGTACATTTTTTTTTCTTTTCACATAGTGCTTTTTTCATAATATTTATTTGAACTTCTAATTTCTTTTAGTCTTTCAACTTCTGTTAGTTTTTCAGATGCAGGTTTCTTGATTTTTGAACATTTCTTTAGTACAGTAGAAAGAATATAGAGGAAAAGCAGTGGACAAATTATTAAGAGACTACTATTATGTCTTCATGTTTTTAATACCTCAGGAACTCTTACTTAAAAGAAAACTGTTTCCACCACAACATACCTTTAGACTGTTAAGGTTCACAGCCTTCTTATTTGCTATTGTGTAAACAGATAGCTAAAACCAGCTTACTTTACGTTTAATTCTTCTTTTTGCATATAGACACTACCTTCAGGCTAACTTCTTAGAGTTTTTTTATAAATAAATACTAGTTATTTGTTATCTTATGTTTGTGGGTTTTCTGGTATTGGAACAGAAGACAAGCCATTCACACTGATCAATTATGTGAGAACAGACAGTTCTGTTACATACGTAGTTACCTGTGTGCATCTTTGCATACTTCCGTTAATGTCACAGTAATGATTTTCAGAATTCTGATTTGAAGTCTCTTGCAAGTATATCTTTCCTTCTTGTTTGAATGCTTGTAATAAATATCTTTGATATATCTTAGTATTAATCTTACTGATCTGTATTTGGAAAAAAAAATCTAAACCATGTTTATTTTTCCATATGAAGTAAGTACATGTGAATATGAAATAAAGCTACAAACTAAACTGACAGCCCTTTCCCTCTGAAAAAAGTTTGAGTAGAATATTCTCCCCTAGCCCCACTGGTATTTGGATGAAAATAAATTTGTTTGAATATCAGATTATATTTGCCTTGTGTTAAGACTTCTGATGTGATACAATCGGAAGAAATTCTGCAAATGCTTACTTAATAGTTATCGTTTTAATTCTTGTTAAGAGATGTGCCTGACTATCTCAAAATATTTCCTGGGTGTAGAGATGGGGTTTATCCAAGTAATTAAAGATGTTTTCTCTTGTATTTGAAGGTTAAACTTTCTAACCTGAATTTGGATGACCATGCAAAGAAGAAGCTCATTAAACTTGTAGGAGAGCGATACTGTAAGGATACAGACGTGCTCACAATTACAACAGACAGGTACGGTTACAAGGAGGAAAAAAATACCTGTAGCAGTGGTCACAGTATAGAAAGGGCTGAGTGTCTTCCAGTAATATCATTTATTGTCTTGGTAAATTATTATATTTTTAAGGCTAAAATAGGACTTAAACATACCAGTAGTCCTGTTATTAACTGTTGAAAAAGTAGTGGGTTAGGGTTATGAAACAAATCTTGTAAAGTCAAACCTAGTATTTGTTAGATATTGTTAGTTATTGAAGTGCTAGGGCCTGAGCAATAGGCCCTGAATTGAAGTTGGCATATGGATGAATCTCCCAAGCAGGTGAAAGGATTAAGGCTGGCCAGATGCCTCCTACTGTGGTCAAGGGCAAGACTGGGTTGGCCTCTGTGTTTGCCATCAAGAAGAACATGCCATACACCAGACCTTGATATGAGGGATGGCCCCTCTGAGAGCCATCCAGGAGGGGGAGGCCAGGCCACGCATATGCCTAGGAATAGCGTGAAGGTTGTGGTCCATCCATATGCTAGGGGACTGAGTGAAGTGCTAGGGCCTGAATCTCACAACCAGACAGTATGACTGAAACCAGCAGAGGCTTTTTCTCTGCTGGGAAATCAGCTGATTAGCTGTGAGAACAGGCACACAGCTATCCTGAGAAACAGACCAAAGCACATAGAGGTGCCTCCTCCTCTTTGAGTTTCTTCCCAGGCTTGACCGACCTTGAACGGAACCCAATAAGGAGGAAAAATAGCAGGTGTCTCGCTTTTGAAGTTATTTTTGAGGATTGCCTGTGCAACCTGAATTGTTTATCCAACAGTATAAAAGCTGGTCCTGCTTGTAGCGAACTGGGGAGAAGCCGACCTGCAGGTGGACACACCATGCAGGGTTTTCCCTCGAGGCCTCCCCGACTGCTCGCTGCAACCAGGATTCCCCAACAACAGTGGGACACAACGAGTATATTGGGCAGGACAAGGGTGATACTGGTAATGGATTTGATTGCTTATCTTATTGGTGTCTGTCATAGTTTGGCCACGTACCTTTGTGGAATGTACCACATGCTGCTGGTGCACCTCTCCGGTATTTGCCGGGGTGGTTTGTGTGTGGCTATGGTGATATTTGGGGTATGGTTAATCTCCCCCTCCATTGTTGAGGTGATCACCTGGTTTCTTTTCCCTTCTGTTATTGAGTTTGTAGTTAAGTTCACTTTTCCTTTTGTTATATCACCCGTAGTGAGTGGGTTTCTCTCTTCTGTTACCGGCCATGTAGTGTCATTTCTGCGCCCCATGGGGATAGATAATAAAATCTATATCTGCTTATGCATCTGCCTCCTGGTAATGGTGGCGTTCTTTGTGCTGGGCTGGGTAATTGGCAAAACAGTTATTGAAGCTCTGTCTTTAGTAGTCTCAAATGTTTAAATGAAGTCTTGAATGTTTAAAGTAGTTGCTGTGTTTACCAGCAGAGCTCATGGGTCCTGTTAGTTTTAACAGTTGAAGAGTTTCAGGCAAGAAAAGTGACATCGGTGACCAGACACTTCTCAATGTTTTGGTTTTCTAGATATAAACAAATCACTGTAGTTACTTACAGTTATATTCAGTTATATTTCATTGGAGAAACGTGTTTTCTGTGTTGAATTCTGAAGTGTTTGAGAAACTACATATGAATTCCTAAATTGACAATACACTTTAATCGACAGCTACTTTCAATGATAGGAAAGCATTGGTAGTCTTTTCTGTTGACATATTTTTATTAGAATTCCTCTTCTCCTCTTAAATTTGCTGTCCTTTGGTGTAATATACTTTATTCTGCATGAAATAAATACAAAATGGATAAAATTATGCATATCTTTTTCAGCTAGACTTGGAAATCTGGCTGTTTTACTGGGACCACTTCTGCTACCAACAGTTTAATTTCCCTGGCAAGACTTTGTGGCTGAAACATTAGGATAGCTGAAGGGAGTTAACCCTCTACAGCACCTGTGAATGGTCTTGTGCTGTGTTGCAGAAGAAAATCTTAATACGCCTGTTGATATTTCACTTTATTTTTAGTAAATTCTAAGACCCAAGCTCTGAGCGGTATCCGGGTCTTTAACACTGGATTTTCCACGCTGGTATTTAGATTACTTTCAAACAGGGTCTCTTTTTAACTACAAAAGAAATAGGACTCAGAAGCTTGAGTTGTTTTTAGAGTTTATTTGCTAGAACAGTCATAGTTTGTAGTCATTCAGATAAGTGGCTTTTAGAGTGCCTCAGATGTAGTCTCGCATAATTCAATGTATTCTGCGTCAAAAAGGGGGATGAAAGAGCTCGCAGGAGGAGGAACGTGAGAAAGAATCACCAGGTTATCGTTGATCAGCATGAGGAAGAGATTAATAAAAAATTCTCAGCAGAAGGTTTTGATGACTAGTTTTAGGAAATGGACTTTTTTTGCAGGACTGTGTCTTATCCCAACAAATTTTACTGGTGATCCTGTTTTGACTCACAGCTACATTGATTTAAACTTTTCTTCTTAAATCATTAGCTAGTTCTCCTGTTCTGAACCATGTTTTGTGGCTGTTTTCACCAGTCATCTTCCTCCCTTCAGATCTGGGGGGAAAAAAAAATCAGGTTTTAATGGAGTTCAGACTTAACGTATGTCAGATTCCAATTTTGCAGAGAGGGCAAAGAATTTTGTTTCTTGAAGGTCTGTAAATTCTTGCATTTCGTATGTTTTCCTTCTGACTTGCAGATGCCCGTTCTCCCATGTTCTTTAACATTATGAAGGTGTGAGGCTTGTTTATGAGTAATTCAGAAATGTGTGTGAATCAGATGCACATTTCCCTAAGATTAGCTACATTACAAAATCGAAAATGTGATGGTTAGTTTAACATTTTGTTAAAAGGTATGTTACAGTGGCTTGATTTCCAAAAGACTATCTCTGTTTATGAATTTTCAGGTGTCCACTAAGAAGGCAGAACTATGATTATGGCATACACCTCCTCACAGTTTTGTACCACGAATCTTGGGTAAGCAGTTGTGAATAACTGGTGCTCTCTAACATGCTCTCTCGTAACTTACAAAACGTTCCATGACTGTGTGCAGCTTAAAGTGTATTATCTTCAGTTCTTTTCCTCTTCCACCTCACTTTCCTTCAAATTCTAGCAAGATAAGTTGCTTATGTTTGAATGTTAGTTCCTGTCAATTTAGAGTGCACTTCTTTAATTTTACAAGTGCTTTTTTGTTATTTGTGTATGTAGTTTGCATCCTTTTAGAAGTTTATAGTTAGGTTTTGACCTTAATAAGAGATTCTTTCCCAATATTTTGTCTCTCAACAATGAACCTAAAACTGACCCTGAGCCTAGCAGAACACACCTTAATTCTCAGGACTGGTAAACCTACCTTTAGTTTGGCAGCATGCTGAGCTGCCTGTGCACAGTGTTCAAGTAGGAACTGAGTGCATCCTGAGAAATGGTGTGCTCTGTGATTATCACCTGTTACGTATGCATTCTTAACAGTGACCGTGTTTAAAGATGAAAACAAGTCTATTCCAAAAAAGCAGAGGAGTGTGTTATTGGCTTAAACCTATGAAAACTAACATGGAGCACAGTATCTGTGTTTTGCCAGATTCCAAACTCTTATCTGTTACTTAGAATCTATCTTTTCCTGGGCTGTGGTAGACCATGGCTGTAATTTGAAAGTATTCTGCTTTTTAAATGCTCTTTCACAAATCTTGCCTCAAGCTGGAAGGGGTGAGGACTTGGGCTGGTTTTCTGAGCTCCCTTTTACTCAGAAAAGGGACATCATTCCCACCTTCTGTTCGTTTTAGGACTTCATTGCATCAGAGTTAGTGCCCTGAAAAATACAGAATTATTGTAACTCTTCAGATAAATATTTCTACCAAAGCAAGCGTAATGTAAACTGTTCTGTGATCATTGAGAATATGGGGTATTTGGAATTTTTCTCAGTAGTTTTTTATTAAATGTTTATATAGATGAAATATCCAATGTAAATGTATCAAAAATACTATTCCAATTTATTGATAATTTACTACAATTCTTAAGTATTTCTGCAAAAAACGGTGCTCTAAAGACACAATGTCTTTCTTTTACAGTGAACTCTTCAGACTTGTCTCCTGGTTTTTTTGTGGTTAATTGTTAGTTGCATTACCTTCAATAATTTTACAGCCATTTTTTATAGAAAACAAGTTAGCAGTCTGAGATGAAATTATTGTTGAAAACCCATAGTTATGGTTTGGATAACATACCAGACAAAGTTAAGGTATTTGTCACTTTGAGACAGTGAAAGCCTTCATCAAATACCTTTTAGCTGATTAGCCAGCAAAATTCACACTTACTGATTTCAATGGCTAAATAGTATTAAATCTCCATATTTAGCATTTTTATGAATTTCAGTGTTCTTGATTTTAGTCATTGCAGTGATGACATACAGCTTACCTTCCTTATGTGTTTTATTTAATTCCCTTTCACTGCAAGCTGGGTTGAAGGATATGTTTTGTAATTGTAGAGCGCTTCAAACTGAATTCACCTTATACTAACATCTTAAGAGATACATTTTCTTTAGATTTCAAGTGCTTTGTACACGTGGGTATTTTTCTCCCCAACAACATTACATTACAAATCTTAAATTAATGGCAGATCAGTTTCCAGTATTAAGCAATGACAAGAGAGCTAGACACTGCTTGTGTTATTAATTCCAGAAGAACACCACATCTGTCCTTTGCTCTAGCGTTACTTAGTGATGGAAGAACAGAGCTATACGATATTGCTATGTGAGTGTTCAGTGTGTATTGAATATGCACAATTCTCTTGCCCCTTTATTACCTTTCAACTTCCATGTTAATATTTGATGAGTTCATCAATCAGTTGTAATTGTCTTTGATTTCCATGAAAAATTAATGGTCTCCTGAGACGTGTTTTCTATTTTGTGTAACATGTTTTGTTTTGTGGTTTGTTTGGTGTTTTTCCATGATCAGTGGTAATGCTTTTTAATAACTTGCTGAAAGATAGTTTGGGTACGTTTTGTAAACCATAAGCAGACAATGTGTAGTTTGTTTTAATTTGTGTGAGCTTTAATGCTGGAGGGGGATGGATGGGAACTGGTCTTCCATGTAGACAGTAACATCAATCCTGTTTAGAGAACTCATTGCAAGATTTGATGACTTTCCCAGCAGAGTAGTGCCACTGTGTTTTCATGCATGTATGTGATGAAATTCAATAAAAAGATGAGGGCAGTGTTCCATTCTTGCTAAGTGAAGGGAAAGCTGTCTGCATGGAAATTTTGCCCTCAATCCTGGAAATTTTGCCTGCTATCTCTAAGCATGGCATAACGCTGTTATTTATATTAATAACTGAATTACTGAATTTTGTGAACCAGCAAGCAGGAATATATAAAAGGAAAAATTGTATGCACATACACATCAGGAAATATACTTACAGTTGAAATTACATTTTAATGGCCAGCGGTACATAATTCTTTTATTACAGTTATGAACTAGAACATCCAAGTAGTTTAGGAATCTGAAACCTTTTTAAAATGACAGTTCTTTGTGGCTTTGCTGGGTGTGTCATGAGCTATGTGCTATGAAGCTCCATTGTGTAGAGATACATTTCCAGCAGAAAGTTATTCTTAAAGTAATGAGTATGAAGAGTTTAATTCTGGCTCATCTGTCTTTGTATACAGGCTTAGAAGACAAAATTTATCGTTGTATCAACAGTAGCCTCTGTATTACAGATTTTCTTGCATACTTTTATAGTCTTGCCTTCAAGAAAAAACAGGGCATCCCTGGTTTGCTAATTCTGTTGCTGTTGCAATTAGAGGGCTCGGGTGAAATCAGTTTGCAAGAATCCTTGTTGTAACGGAGTTACATATGAAATGCCACAAGTGCGTGCAGACAAAATAGGAAGGAAAGAGTTGATTAGCAACAGTTGGTGCAGATACTGTTCTGCCTCAAGGCTCTGAATATATTGTTAAGAATGGATTTATTTCTTGGATTGCGATATGGGGAATGTTTGTGTTTAAATAAGTGAATAAAAGGTTAGCCAAATCAAATTTGGCAAGCTGGTTTCTGAGAGGTACCACCGTGAAAGCAAGGGAAAGCATGTCGGTAGGTTAATGCACCGACTAGCATTTTTTGTCTTCTCTAACCTGCGAGCAGTCAGTGGATGATGCAAGAAAACAGACTACCCGAACTGTGAGAGGCTTTGTAGATATGTTGGAGAATTGAACCTGATGTAGAGAAGCTTTCAGAGAAGTTCAAGTGATTTTTATAATCATGTGTGTAAAAGCTCCCTTTTTTGAATGCACGGGGAGAAAAAAGGGGAAGGAATTGAAAGGAAGAAGCAAATTTACTTGTTTGGTTGGTTTTTTAAACATTTTTAATGTGAAAGGAGTAAATTAATGTCGGTTTTGGTTTGGTTTTGTGAGTGTTGGAGGAAGAAGTAGTTTCCACTCTCTGGGAGGGAGGGACAGGAAGAGAATTGTCCGATGGTTAGAATAAAGAATTGAGATGAAGAAGCTGACAAAGGTGGCAGGAGTGGAAAAAAAGGTGCATTCATGACTTGGGAATGAAAAGCGTAGCTGAAGCTATTTCATTACTTGTAGAAGTGAGAGTCTAATGGGTAGCCTTTTGGGCTACAGAACCCCTGTGAATTGGTATTAAAGGTGTGTTTGAAACTGTTCTGTCTTTCCTGCCTTCTTGTGTTTGCACAGAAATGCTATCAAAGGACTTGACCATACAAAAATTTGCAAAAGCTGAGGGCACTCACCATTCAGGATTGTTAGAAGTTACCAAAGCACAGTGCAGTGTTGCCAGTTGGTATGTCATCTGTATTTGCACAAAGAAAGCTCCTTTATTTTGAAGAACGAAATGTGATTATTTTCATTCATCCTCTAGAATGCATTCCTGTAGCAGCTGTTACTACTCTTGCGTTTGCCAAAGGGAATCTATAGTGCTTGTTATTTTCCGGCAGAAAAAAGAATTCTTGCTTGCTTGTTTTAATAGAGGAAGTGAAGGAAGAGAGGAGGAAAAACATGAATTCATCATTTGGTTCTTGATCCAGGTTCTGTTACCACAGGTTCAAATGAGATACACTGTAAAGCAGAACAACTATGGGAAGCGGCTCAGAACCTTGGTAGATATTGGTGGATTGATAGTAATTGCTTGGTCAGACAGCGTGCCGTTTCTTGAGATGGATTTGAACAGTGGGAGCAGTATTAATTATGGGTCTACACATGGTGTTCTTGGTTCAACCTATTTGAATTAGAGATTGACTAATGAGGCTGCCTACATCTATTGGAGAGCTCAGTTTAGTTGGAGGCTTTGTTACTTAAAGAGGTGCATGAGAAGGGTACCTAAAGTTCACAGACGGAAGCATTTGGCACCTTGGTTTTGATAAATGCAGATAGGTATTAGGACCATGAGTTCAGTCATTTTTAAAACAGATTTTAAAACTTAATGTTCATCTGTTTTCTTATTTTACAATAATACTTGGAGATCTTTCCTGTTTTCAGATTACTCATCAAGTGCTTGTATTTTATTAGCTTCTAAAATATTCAGTAGATACCCGACTTGCACCGTCGGGTAAGAATTGTACTTACCTTCTTTGGACTGTTTCTGTGATTCCTTTCAAGTTAGTCCCCAGGACTATGCCTGGATTGAATTAATCAGTGAAAGGAGATATATTAGGTTGTTAAACAGCAGGTCAATCAGTTCCGTTTCCGCTACCCTGAAACGATGATACTTCTTGAATGCTGTAACATCCTTCTAAACCTGAATGTATTTTTATGGTAGTAAGTGGTTTTTAAAGAGTAAGAGATTACTGCCCTCAAGTGGTTGAAAAGATCATAAACTGATTTCTTCACATGGCTCAGATTACTAGTTTGTCACTAAAAAGTACAGTTCTGAGTTGAAAGCATGAAGAAGAGACATAGTGGAGCAAGAAGTTAATTTTCCAGTAAGGAAGAATATTCATAGTCATTATAAAGGGGAGGAATCTGAAAAAGATAGTGAGGAGGAAATAATTTACAGTTGTTTTAAACCAATCAAAACTACACAAATGTGCAGCAATTTTCCTTTCTCCAATTCCACGTGATTTTCAACACACACAAGTGCAAGATGATGGAGAGTGGAGGATATCATTCTGCTTTACCCAGCTGACATCTTGAAAGATTAGTGAAAAGCTGCCCCTTGCATTTTCTATTCTCCAGTGTATTTCGTAAAGTAAAAGGTTTATTCTAACAGACTAAGAAAAACAGTAGTGTAATGCTGTACACCCTTTTGAACTTTCTCATGCTTTTTCAAGTAGTGTAGTTACAGGAGCCTGATGAAAAAGATTCGAGATGTAAAAAGAACAGTAAGGAAGAAGGAATATAGAAGTAGGCATAAGTGGAAAGTGGCTGCTGAATTCTGGGTGCATCTCTTTGCATTCTGCTTGCATTGTAGATGTTAATAGTACTTGAAAGGACAAGGAAGTTGAAGCAGAAAGGAGAGGGAACAAAAAAAAAATCTGAAGAGTGGACAGAGTGACACTAGAGGCTTAACCAAAATTTATATGGACTCCAAAGGTGTGTAGTTTCAATGAATTTTAGGAAGGCGTCCCACATTGCATTCAACTGCAAGGCACTGGTGGGATGGAGAGTCTGTGCATGCAGCTGAGTGAATATTTTTACATAACTATCAGTGATAACCAGTCTAAAATCCATTGTATAGCTTTTCTCTAGACTTCAGTTAGCACTTAAGTTGTATTGTCTTTTTTTCATCTACAGTCATTTTAAGCCGTTACAGGTAAGCATAATGTTTATCTCTTCAGGTTGTGCCAATAGAAATCAGTAATGGTAGAATTTTGCAGTTTGCATCCTAGAAGTTTACCTTGTAATTCAGCCTAAAATATGAGAAAGGATGTGAGTCCACTTTTGAAATCTAAGCCAGTCTCTGGCTACTTAAGTTTCAGAAATACACTTTAACTTCATGTTTTGAGCACTTGGGAATGCTATGACACATGGGTTATAGAGTTAAAATGGGAGGTGGAGGGAGACACTCTTGTGAAAGTCTTGCTGATGAAACTGTCCCTGGCCAGAAGAAAATTCCTTGAGATGAAAAGGAGGGCAATAGCCTGGTGATTAGAGCAGGTACCTGGGAGAGACAGACTTAGAGCTCTGGGCACCATTTAGTATAACTGAAGACTGCTTGGTGTAAATCTCAAGACTTTGAGATCTTAGAAGTGTGATATAATTGTGCTCTCTCTACAATAGTGTTCTTTCTCAGTATGTCATTATAGATGGTTTAAGTAACACAAACTGAGGCTGAAATAAAGGTGGTCTCTGAATATTATAATATGTGCTTTGTTTGGAAGTGTGTACTACATTTCATTGTGCAGTCACAATCTAACAACTTGAAAGAGTCTTCATCATTAATGTGAGTCAGAAAAGATAAAGCTAAGTGCCATAGTAGATGTTAAGTTTAATACGCTTTCTCTGAAGATCAAACATTTTAAAATCAAAGGAAAGAGTTTTGCTGACAGGAAATGTGTATTGTAGTGGGAAAAGGTTTAACTTTGTTTTCTTTACTTCTTGCTTAGAACCACAAAGGATGAACATTCAAGCAAAAGGTTGAATTAAAAATTGTCTTTTACTACTTCAGTCTGTGAGAGGCTTTTTGCAATAATTTGTGTTTAAACCCTGTGTTTCTAGTTGCTGGAGAAACAAGGCTCCTTTTTGATGCATAAATGTAATTTTTACAGCTGTTTATTTTTCAGTCTAAACATTGGAGTGAGATGAAGTTGAATGGGATTTGGAGACTAACGAATTGAACAGAAAATCATCTAAGATTTGCACCCTTAATATCACCGGTCTTTCTTGATGAGATCGGAATCTTATCAACATTCAGAAAACAAACTGAGTTAAATACCTTACAAATGACCCTTTCAGGAGCTTGTATTTTCCAGAAAATGTATGCACCCACCTCTGCCTGGAGTAGTTGGGAGTTGTCCTCATTTTTGAAAGAGGGAATCCAGATGATGGTGACTGCTGAGGACTCTTAAATTAGTGACAGGACCAGAGATTAACTCTATGAGTATCATTAAGTATGAGAGCATCTCTTAATATCCAATAGTATGTTTTCAGGCAAAGTTCTGTTCTCTTTCCTCTGCTTGTTCTCCTTTTCTGTTTTATATTTGTACCTTACTGGAATGTTTAGTCCCCACAGTCTTTCCCCTGATTTTCCTTGATGTTCTCTTAGAGGTCTTATCTGCCCTTTGCCATTGCTCTGTCCTAGAACATAATGTTCTACTCATTCAGAAGAATGTATTTTAATTGCTTGATGATGCAGAATTGGTTACAATTTTTTTTGTATCCAGTCTCATCATATTAAGTGTGGTTTGTATCTTTACAAATTTATGGCGATACTTATTTTTAAGTTTATAACTAAATAGTGCAGGTCAAAAGTGTAATATATCCAAAGAGATAAGTACATAATTATTTTGGCAGCTTGGTTTTTGGACTGAAAGTACCAAATAATTTGGAAAATGCTAGCATAAATGTCATTTATTACCTGAAAATCTGTGTTTATTGTACCACTCAGAGTATCTTTTATTTCAGTACAGTACAAAGTGTATTTATTCCAGGCTATACAGAATTTGAAATATGACTTGCAACTTAAAGAACTTCCCCACAAAAAAAAAATCCCACTAAACATACTTGGTCTTTGCTAAATAGCATTAAATTTTTAACTGTTCAAACCACTGACAAGGAAATTTACTAAAATGAATCATGCTTTTAATTGCCTTGAAGATTTCTGCATGCCACTTGTAAATTTTAGTTAAAATCTTATCCCCAAAAGAAACACTAGACAACTGACAATTCTAATCATCCGTCATAATGCTGTGACATGAAAATTGAGAGTTAAACTGCCTGCTTAAGTGATCAAAAATGCTTTCCTTTTTTCTATACTTAAAGATGCAATATAGATTGAAGCTTTTTGTAAATTACTTTTACATAAAAAGCAATTTCACTGGCCAGAGTACTATTTTGGTATTTATACTTTGTCAGCACTTCAGAGTAAGCACTGTAAAGGCTTGCAAACCTCCCAAAATACTTTCTGTTATTCCATTTATGGCACAAAAAAAATTTATCTATATTTGCATTAGGAAATGTGAAAAAAAAAGCCAACAAAAAAAAACCAACAAAAAAAAGCCCACCTAAATCCCTCTTCTGTCCCTCTTTAGTAGTAGATTTAGATGCTTTGACTTTATATGAAAAGTTGATTGGTTTGTTTTGTTTTTTTTTTTTAATGGTTCTTATTGGAAGCTTTGGTAAGAGAAGCAGTTGGAATTATCAGTGCATCTTCAGCCAGGCTGGTTGATACTTACTGACATTGTCTTACATGTGATAGAATGAAGCAATCACTTTTAGTGAATTAATTGAAGAAATACACCTTCTTGATCCTTAACAGCGGGGGTTCTAGAGAAATGTTTTACACGATGCTATGCTTGTATTCCAGTTTTCACAGTTTTATTCTGATTTGTAAGACTCTTACTGCAGTATTTACTAACATTTTAAATTTGCAGGGGACAAAAATAATCAACTAAGAAAACTTTGAGTGATGAAGACCTCTATTTTGAAGTTTCTGTAGTTTTCTTGTTTTCTTCATCATGCTTTAAACTGAGACTGCAATGCTTGTAACATTTGCTATTCAGAGTTCATAGGTGCTTGTCTACCTATGGTACTTTTTCCAAAGGAAAATATAATTTCAGATTCATTTTTTTCTCTTGCAATAAATCTGGTTGCAAAGGATTTAAGTTTCACTCCATACAGTCAGTTTGCAAAAATCTGGTTTCTGTTCAGTTTCCTGTTTGTGATGTATGTCTGGATGTGTGTACAGTAGGGTAACTTTTCATTTTGAGGCAGGGCCACCAACATTGCAGCAATGGATACTGGCTTCTTGTAGCAGGGCTGAGGAATGGATTTTGAAATCTCCCCCCTACTGTCAAATCCCTTCCTGCCTCACTCCCCCCTGGAAGTCAGATTTTATTTTAAAATCCATTTTGACGCACCATTCTGCTGGGAAGAATTCCAAGAAATACTTAAGTTTCTTTGGCCTTCTTTAAAATCTTGCTCTGTATCACTCAAAAGAGATTGGGAGATCTTAATCTGTTTATCAGCATGCATCTCCAAACTCCTCTAAGTTGATGTGTGCAGAGAAGGATTTTGCTAAGAGATAAATGTAATAACTGTAATTAGTTCTTGTTGTCTTTGCTATAACTTAAAGGTATTTCAAAGCCTCATAGTGGTCTTTTGTTTGAACTTCAAACATGAATTTGGTCCAGGGAGTGACTGGGAGCAATACCCATATTCCCTTACTCTTGAGAAACACTATCCCTGTGAGAGAAGCTTTTGCTTTAAAATGCTTTCAGAGTTTAGGGAAAAAAAAGTCTTGGGCAGCCATTTTGCAGATAAACCAAGGGGTAGGTAAAACAGAAGATGCTGTTCATTTAAAACCATGTAAATCTCCACACTGAGTTGCAGTATTTTTCAGATGTGCAAGGAATACTTTACTACACTCAGTTGTTCTGCTACTGTTTTAGCAATACAGGCTACAGCATAGCATGTCTTCCCCCCCTCTAGAAATTCTTTTGCTTCTTTGTTGCATTATGTCCAGGTTTTAATGTCAGTGATATGAACCTTTTAGCAGCGTTAATCACGGTTTCTGACTAAGCATTTAGGCTCAGAGATTTAAAAGGCAAGAGATTCAATTTACCAGGTGCAGGATGCAGCATTTGTTAAAGTATTTAAAATTCAGATAAACAGACCCAAACACAGAGTTGCCGGTGAAGAAAATCTTGGGTCTTAATTAGAGATTATTAAATAATGTGGTTTGACTGAAGCAATCTTGTTGACTAGTGGGCAGAATAGTTTAAAATAAACAAAGGAAAAAACAATTTCCACTCCCCCTCTTTTCCCCTCAAAAACCTCAACCCCCAAACAAAAAAAAACCCAACCCTTCTGTGATTGCCAGGTTTATTTGGATTCTGCATAGCATAGCTAAAAATTTACTGAAGAGCCCATTCTGGCAAGAGATATTTAAAAAAATAAATCCATATTATATAAATGCTTCACTATAATGCTTCTTTAAACTTACTGCCAGAGAAATACAGGTTTTATTTGGACATGATTTCTAGAACAACTGTAAGAAAAACGTGACCCTCCAAAATACTTCAAATTGTGATTCTTAAGTAGTTGTAAGCATACATGGTATTCTTGTATTATTCCATCAGTAAGGTACTAAACAATCATAAATATATAATCTGCAGTATAGAAATGAAACATAGATATTTCCCAAAGTACAATAAAAACTAAATATACAAAAATAGCAGGTTACAACATCTGAAATATCCTTTAGTCTGTGAAGCTAGAATAAGGCCTTCAGAATCAGAAAAATGTTCAAAGAGAATTTACAAAGAACGGCACAAGCCAAATATTTACAGGCATTGGGATGATGTTTTTCTGTCTGTTCAAGTTTTGATCCTGTCTAATCTTGCAGTGCTGATTAAGTAAAAATCAGCACCTTGTGGATAGAGATTCTTTTGAGAAGCGATTTGTTTTGCAGGAAGAGGAAACGGATTAATTGGTGGTGCTTTTCCTTCTGAGTCACAATTAAAACATTTCCCAAATGGCAAAGGATTGCTGTCTCTCATCGTAGGTTACCCAGCATGGGCTGCCTCACTTTGCGTCTTATAGCCAATGTAAACATACCAAAATCATATGCTAGGGACATAATAGCTTGGTGGCTACTTCCAAAGCTTGAGTGTTTCAGGTTATTTAAAATTACTACTTTTACAAGGTTTTCTGTGTTACTCATTTTGTATAGTCTATAAATTTTTCTTCCCATTCTGACTCGTCTAGTTGCATCTGCCAGATACATAAAGAACATGACCAGTGGGAGGAAAGAAACTCATTCTGCACAGAAAATGTACAGCATGCAGGCACCTTATGAACTCTGTTTGAGGCTTGAGTTACAAATGTTTTCTACAACAAATGTAATTCTTACAGTGAATTGCTATGAGAGAGAAGCTTCTTCAAATTTTTTATAGCTCTGTTTCAGTCTTGAGTAGTTTTTAAGATGATGTATGTTTTCTTTCAGAAAACTGAGATGTGGGAGAGTGAGAAGTCAGAGGAAGATATGGAAGAGTATATCTGGGAAAATAGCCCCTCTCAGAAAAATGCCTTGGATACACTGCTTCGAATAAAAGCCTCAGAGAATGTCAGTAATGTAACTAAGGAAGAGCTTCTTGCATCTGAAGTGGTCAGGAATTACAGAAACTCTGTAATTGTGCTTAAAAATGAAGGTGAAACAGAAAATAACATATCTCAGTATAAGGACTGTGTGAAGAAACTATTGAATATACAAGCATTACCATGAGAGAGACTTTGCAGGTACATCTGATTATTAAGAAAATATTGAACTACTATGTTCATATGCCTGTGATATGGATATTTAATTGTTCAGAACCTTAACCAAAAATACAAAACTTGCTGATTAGTTGAATTCAATATTAATCAGATTTTTCTCTGCTGCTGGATTTTCTTGTAAGCATAATTTTCCTGTCCATTAATCTTGTTCTTTGAATAAAGTATGTTTTCAGTCATATTGGTGACTTGAACATTCTGTTCTGTGCTTTCTTAGCTTGGGAGCGCCTGGTTCAGTTCTCTGCTTAATCACATCATGACTTCTCACACAACTTCTTTTGGCATATAACTTAGAGCAACAACATCAAAAACAGTGAAATTACTTGGGCTTCCAACTCCGTTAATTAGGAGTCTGAAAGTTAAGACCTCTAGACTTCATAAATGTTTTTCAAATGTCACTGAGATTTGTCTTTATCTATACTCCCCATCTGTAAAAGAAAGATAATGTTGCCTAAGTCATTAAACTTGTGGAGAGATGTTGAAGCACGCTGAACAGTTCTCTCAGTTGTCATCACGAGGGCTAACGAATACCCTAAGTAAAAATACCTGTTTCCAAAATGAAGGAATAATATAAGGCAGAAAATGGGATGGTGGTGGGAACGCAAACAAGCAGTTATTGGCAAGATACCAAAGTACCTGGGAAAGGAAGAATGATGAGAGTTGCAGAGTATGAGAGCTGGTGAGTAGTGAGGCAAGTCTAGGTTAAATAGGAATGGACTGAGCCTTGGTACCCTGAAGCCTGCTGAGTTGTCTCTTGAATGTACCCAGGCTCTTCAAGGAAAAAAAAAACGGTTGTAGCATCCAGTTTTTTGGTGTGAAGCACAGAGAAAGAAATTACATGGATATTTCTTTTATATTTGGTAATTTGTATTTGAAAGGAATTGATTTGAAACATGGGAATCACAGGAAACCCTTAAAAGTATCAGCTTGAAAGGACATAAATTACTATTCTTGCTTTTATTGTCCTTTCCTGGTTTACTAGGATTTCAGCTTAGAGGAAAAAGTCTTCATTTTCTGGAAGGGGTGGAGGGAGTTTTTATTCATCAGATTTAAGGATTCTGCATACCTATAAGAACCTACCATGTGGCCCTGCCAGCAGCTCATTGAGAGGAAATGGCATAAGAATAAGGATATTTAAAACTGAAGGGAGTTGGTTTCTGCAGTCTTGTGTGGCTTGACTCACTCACTGCTAGGATTTTGCATTGTTTGTTTTGTGTTTACACACAGCCAAAGAGTGTGTATATTCCTATTTCCAAAATATTGCCAGTTGTGGAAAGATGCCTTTCTTTTCAAATGCAAGAGACTGCCTTTAATGCAGCTTTATTCTCCCTACAAGAATTTGCCAGAGCTGTAGCTAAGATTGAAAATGCTTGTCTTGTAGTCCCATTTTTGCAGTTACCAACTTGGTTATTTAATGTTTCTTCCTTTTAGTTTTTTATTAATGTGAAGTTTTAGCAGAAGCCTAATATGGGGCAAGTTTTAGCTGTTATCTTAATGACAGATTGTTTATTTATTCACTAATAAAGAAACAATAGAGACTGTTTCTTTATTCAGGGATAATGAAGGTAATGCTTAAAATTCTCATTTGAAATAGTACATCTGTGTAATTCCTAATCTTTTTTGAACAGCTGTGAAACCAAAATTACTGAGGAAGTAACTGCAGCTTGACTCAGAGAATGGTATGGAAGGTGGAGTTGTGCCTGGCTTTGTTCCAAAGGTGGTTTGGTTCTAGTATGTACACAAGAGAAATTTGTTTCCTTAATTAGCTTTGTGAGTCATTGCATGAGGACTGGCATACTAGGAGGCCTGTGTAACCTAACTTTTGTTTTGCAGTGGTGTGTTTTGTACCAGACTGTCATGAGTAATGCCCTTAAATATTTTAAGGAACCCCAGACCCCATAAGCTTGCTTTTCTCCACAAAGTTCTTATGTACTCAGGACATGGGAGCATCTGATAAAATCCTGTACAACAGAGGATAATTCACTTTTCATTTGCTCTTCACAGACTTTAAATGGACCTGAGCAGAACACTGTCTGAAAGTTGTAGTTAAAATAACAATTTGACTTTGCTAACAATAATGGCTGGTAGAAGGAACAGCAGGGGAAATTGATTTTTCACTTGATTGTATTAGCATTTCGTTGGTTTCACAGCTAATTCATGGAAAACCTAAAATGCACAGGCTTCTAGAGTTCCCTCCGAAGTGCTCAAGCCTTATATACAGTTTATAAACGTTTCAAGAAATAGGGGCAGGATAAAAGGTGGCTGTCTCCTGAGTGCCAGGATGCTCAAATGTCTCTACCAACAATAGATTATGCCTGCTGGCCAAGAACAACGTTGGGACTAATTCACTGTGTTCCCTAACCACATCCAACACTTGCCATCAAAAATTCATTGTCAGAGTTTTCCAGTAGTATCTGACTTAATGACCCTATGACTATAGAGCACTTGGCCTGCTAGCCTTAGAAATCTGCAAGATTGACCTGCAGCCTTGGTTTTCAATGTCATCTTCACTTCCCCTTCTTGCTAAGGGACATGGAAGCAAAATCAAAACCCTTTATAATCCTAAATAAGCCAAATCAAGCTGCTAGAATCAAGGGCAATATAAAATTCAGAGTTACACTTGTGATTTTTACTAATGGCTTACATGTTACAGTGGACTGGATCAAAGGTAGGCTGGATTGTATTTTGAGCTCTTGGTCATCTTGGATGTTCCTCATTCTGTTTTTCTGCTTCTCCCTGTAAAGTGTTTGTGTTTGAGGGTGGCAGCGTTTCTCTGTGGCTGTGTAGAATACTGGGATCCTAACTTTAGTGGGAGTCTTCTGAACCTTGATGATAGGTACGATAGCATGTATTTTGTGAACTAAACTACACATCTTCATTTTCCTGGATAATATTCTTGCAGACCATCTCATTGGAAACCTGCACTGAAGTTTAAAAACTGGGAAGAGTTAAAGAATAATATTACAGGTTAAGCAACTCTGCAGCGTAGTAATAAGTACGTCTCCAGCGATGGTCAGTTATTAACGTATCATGTACGTTATAATATAAATGCATTATTCTAAGGTGTGTATATACATTCTTGTTATATGGAAGTGCTCATGTTACTTTCAAATAGAAATGTAGATAGATAACACTTAAGTCAGGAAGCAGGCTAGGGCCTCCAGTGCCTAAATTCGAAAGCAAGGAGGAGCAAAAGCTCACATATAATATCTAGAGGCATTGGCTGTTTCCATAAGTACTTTTTTTGCTGGTATTTACTGGCCAAGAGGAACATGGAGCTAGTTCATTACAGCCCTGACCTCAGGCAACCCTGTCCATCACAAACTGAAACTTGAGCAGGAAGGCTACTATATGCGCTTCTTTGCGGTCACTGTTCTAACCTCCGTGTAGCAGATGTCTCATTTCAAATCCAAACACTTGCCCCCGCAAACTGGAAAAGTAAGTTCCTTAGAGCAAGGAAAAATAAGCTGTCTCCAATGGAAAAAAAAACTCACACGAGTTAAGTTCTTGGCCATCTGGAGTAGCCGTGATGCATAGTTCTGCTGGTGCTGTTGATGAGACTAACCTTTCTTTTATCTCCCATATAAACATTCCAAAGAAAGGTTGAGATCTGGCACTTGGTCAAACTGGAAAAGAACTTGCTTTGTCAGTATTCGGGCTCATCTAGGAACTACTGTAGTCACTGGCATAAGCTGTCTTTAGTAAACAGTGTGCTAGGAGTTGTGAAGTGAAATGTTCAGAGTGTCGCTAAGTAGTTTCTTGAGGTTGTTTGTCAATGTTCTCTTGCACTTTTGCCCTTTGAAGAAGGGCTGTTGGACGCTAAGCGTAATCTCTTGCTCAGATGAGACAAGACAGCCTGTACGGAGACACAGTTCAGGCTTTGACAACAAGAGTAGTTGTTACCACTCCTTGTAACTTCACCAGGCCCTAAGACCTGAATGTAACTGGCTGTGTCTGAAGAGCTAGTAAACCTCACAGACAATCTCATGCTCTTCAGGGAACTAATTTATGCTCCTAACCTGGAGTTGATGCTTTTTGCCCAGTTTTCAGGCATAACGTTGCTGCAAGCACAAGTAAGGGATAAAGGAATAAGTTGTCTAAAAGGATGTGCTGTCTGGACAAACTGTCTTCCTACACATTTCTGGTTTTCCCTCCTATTGAATTTATGTAAATTTATTTTTTAAAAGATATTTTCCTGTGACATACCTTGTTTGTAATATAATAGTTCAGCTACTATGCTTTCTATAATCTTTTTTTCCCCCTATTTTTAGCTCTATATGTGAACAAACCAATAAGACTCTTCAGAACATGATCTTACATTTTTTAGTCATTCCATCCTGCCCCAGAGGGGGCAGATCTGTTGGGACAGATACAAATTTTCAGTTCTTCTCTTTTTCTGTTGAGTATTGAGGTCCTAGCTCCGTTACATGATCCTACAGAACGTAATATTGAGGGTAAGTATCAAAGGAGCATCAAGGTGCTGTTAAGTACACTATCCAGTCACTAATCTGGAGATGAAGAAACCATGGACACCAGGGATGACTGTAACTTGCCGCAGGTCACACAACTGATCAATAATCACAGAGAAGTTACTTTTCTGAGAGTAAAAGTCGGTGAAATAGTACTATACTATGAAATAGTATATACTAGAATGAACAAATAGTACTATACTAAGCAAATAATACTATACTATTTGCTTCCACCTGTTTGGGAGCAAATAGTATAGTATCTATGACTTCTTTCTATTAAAGCTAATGGCTTCTTGCAGATATTTGTGTTTCTGGTGTGTGGGAGTATATCCCATCCAGTGAGAGGATTTGCTTGCTAGTCTTTGCATTTACACGTGTACAACATCCCTAGTGTAAAAATAGCAAGTTTTTACTTTTTCAGTAGTCTTTTTCCTTTTTTTAAAAAAAGAAGGTCTAATCCCTTAAGACTAGCTTTTCTTCTTTGTTCTTTTATCAAGTTGCTGTGGAGGATCACTTTTAACAAAAGAAGAGTTAAGCTGGAAGAGGCCAAGCTGTATTGAGTTTGCAGCTCTGCAGACTGGCAGCAGATGTTTTTTAGGGCATTTAGGTAGCAGCCGCATCTGAATAGGAAGCAGAGTCCGGATAAGAATGGATTCTGAGAACTTCGGTACAATGGAATTAGTGCAAGTCTCATAAAATGAAGGTATCATAATATGTTAGAACCTGTCAATTTTCAGCTGAATTGCAGAATACTTATCTGAGAATGGTAATCACAGACTTACAGAATGGTAGGGTTGGAAGGGACCTCTGGACATCATCTAGTCCAACCCCCCTGCCAAAGCAGGTTCACCTAGAGCAGGTTATACAGGAAGGCATCCAGGCGGGTTTTGAATGTCTCCAGAGACAGAGACTCCACCACCTACCTGGGCAGCCTGTTCCAGTGCTCTGCCACCCTCAAAGTGAAGAAGTTCCTCCTCATGTTTAGATGGAACTTCCTGAGTTCAAGTTTATTTCTGTTCCCTCTTGTCCTGTCACTGGGCACCACAGAAAAGACTGGCCCCATCACCCTGACATCCACCCTTTAAGTACTTTTAAGTGTGGATGAGATCTCCCCTCAGTCTTCTCCAGACTAAACAGACCCAGCTCCCTCAGCCTTTCCTCCAGATGTTCCAGTCCCCTAATCATCTTAGTAGCCCTTCTCTGCACCCTCTCCAGCAGCTCCCTCTCTCTTGAACCAGGGAGCCCAGGACTGGACACAGTACTCCAGATGCGGCTGCACCAGGGCAGAGTAGAGGGGAAGGAGAACGAGAACTTCCTTCGACCTACCAGCCACACCCTTCTTCATGCACCCCAGGATGCCACTGGCTTTCTTGGCCACAAGGGCACTTTGCTGCCTCATGGTCATCCTGTTGTCCAGCAGGACTTCCAGGTCTCCTTCCACAGAGCTGCTTTCCAGCAGGTAAACCCCTAACCTGTACTGGTACATGGGGTTGTTACTCCCCAGGTGCAGCACCCTACACTTGCCCGTGTTGAATTTCATAATGTTTCTCTCTGCCCAACTCTCCAGCCTGTCCAGATCTCGCTGGATGGCAGCACAGTCTTCTGGTGTGTCAGCCACCCCTCCCAGTTTTGTGTCATCAGCAAACTTGCTGAAGATGCACTCTATCCCTTCATCCAGGTCATTCATGAATATATTAAACAGGACTAGACCTAGTACTGACCCCTGGGGAACACCACTTGTCACAGCTCTCCAACCAGACTCTGTGCTGTTAATCACAACTCTCTGACTTCTATCTTTCAGCCAATTTTCTATCCACCTTGCCGTCCATTCATCCAACCCACATTTCCTAAGCTTGCCTACTAGGATGCTGTGGGAGACAGCGTCAAATGCCTTGCTGAAGTCAAGGTAGACAACATCCACCGCTGCCCCCTCATCTATCCATCCAGTCATTCCATTGTAGAAGGCTATCAGATTAGTCAGATGTGACTTCCTCTTGGTGACTCCGTGTTGACTACTACCAATAACCCTCTTTTCCTCCATGTGCTTTGAGATGATGCCCAGAAGAAGCCGTTCCATCATCTTTCCAGGGATGGAGGTGAGGCATATAATAATATGTATAATAATGCATATATTATGGATTTCATTATCCTCCCCAATTTTATATGCATTAAATAATGGGTTAAATCAGAAATGCATTCTTCTCAGTATGCTAAACTACTGAGTAAAGGGTACTGTGTTACAATATTACTGCCTCAAACTGTTAAAACAGTTCCACAAATCTTATTACGTGAAGTTGGAGGGAAAGGGGTGTTGTGCACTCTCATCTTTGAAACCTGGACAATAAAAAATAAATTTATATTCAAAGAAAAAGAAATCCGAAGTATGAAACATCTAATTCTAACACAAAATGTCTATACCTCTGTAACTGAAGGTAAGTAATATTCAGCAAAGCTTGGCAAAACCCAGGTCTAAGAAAACTGAAATGCTTTATCTAGCTGAAACTATGGGGCAATTTTTAGGTAAACAGAACAGAATTTTTCTACCTGAATTGGACGAAGCTGCCCGCATTTGAATTCTGTATCCTAAAAACTACATGCAATTACGTAGCAATAATACTTTTACTACGTTCCCCGATTTTCAGTCCAAATGAGGTTTGGAATCCAGCACTGCAAGGTCTTGTAAGTTTGTGCTGTTGAAATGCCTTTAATTTCTCAAGCAACATCTTCTCTTTGGGAGTGATTGAGACTATAAAGTGAAAAAGCAGAATTTTAATGCTCTATTCAGCCTAAAGAAAAGAGTGCAGATCTAGTTCTTTTACAAAGTACTTTTCGGAATTCAGGTTTTGTCTCTTTAACTTTTAGTCATATAAAAATGCAGTGTTCTTCAAAGTGCGGTTTTTGCCGAACCCTCCTCTGGCAGTGAACATGCACTTCACTGTCTTCATTCTTTTGACCATATCAAACAAGGAGACAGTTTCATAAGACACCTGCCTATTACTGCATTACATTGGGTATTTATTCATGTGGTAGCAAATAAATCAGTGCAAAGGTAACTAGGCTGGATTTTAGATCTGCTTTTGATGTATCTTTACATTTGAGATTTAAGTTGGTTTTAAAATGTGCTTTCCTTGGTTTTAGGATTTTTGAAATTGTGGGGAGAAAAAATAATTTAAAAAACTGTTTCATTGCAAATGGATGTGACAGTGCTGGCTGAAGTGTTTTGTGCAAGAATCCTATGACAAAATGTGCTTGTCATCAGTACTAAGTGAGATGAAGAGTACCACAACTTAGAGCATATGGTTAATCAGTTTGTGTACTTAATGTATTTGATCAGGTTGTCACGGCGTGTGCAGCATCCGAACAATGTCTTTGGTAGAGATCAAAACATGAGCTTTGCCAACTTTTCATTTTCTGGTTAAGACTTTATAAAAGGAGTTATGCCTGCTTGTGTCTGTAACAGAAAGGTGGTTCACTGAGCCATGAACATTTCCTTCAGAAGTGACAGAGGATGGTTGGTAGAGCACCGTCCAAAGAGAATCCTGAACCACAGGATACTGACAGGCTTGGTGCACGTCACCATTTCCAGTGAAAGTTGTGGAGAAAAGATATAAAGCACATCACTGTAATCTACAGGAACTGAGTTCCTCCTCTGATACACGTGTGCCTTTGTTTCCTATTGAAATGAGTCAGACCTGAGACTTTTCCATTTTGGGGTCAGATCCATGAAGAGTACCCTAAAATGATCAGCACATACATTCTTTATTTACAAAATCACCACATCCATCCATCCTTTGATACAATATAGAGTGTCTTGGTTCCTTTCTCCTAGTTCCTTACCTTTTGGTGTTAAAAACCTGTAAAAGAATACCTGTCAACTTCTTCTAACTCAGAAGAGCCCCCGGGGTCTTGTCATTCTTAGCTGAAATTTTTAGTGATAGGTAAACTAAGTGCTAGATTCAGCCATATGATGAATTAGGAAAGTACAATTTGGGGATAAAAGTCAGCTTGTTCAGGTTTAAAGTACATCGTGTAACGGGTGCCTTTCTAGAGGTTGCATCACTTTACAGGTAAGTATAAAACTGCCCTTAAAAAAAATCACACTTATTTCTAATTTTTCCACCTAAGATGGAGGACTTTCTTTTGTGTTATTTCAACTGATTAAATAACAGCATTCCTTTAAAGTGTTCTTATCCTGTGTCAGTCTCTTTTCTATTACATACAAATTAGCTTACAAGGTTAAACAAACACTGTAAATGAGTTTTTAAAACTTCAGTTCTCTAAGATGCAATGCTGATCAAGGTGGACTAAAATACAATTTTAGAGAGGTCTCTTCCTCTGAAACCAACTGTTCAACTGTAATTAGATATTCATTTGGCTTTACAACCTCATTCCTGTAGTCTTTGAACATTGCATGAATCTTACTAGTTTTAAAATAATTTTCTACCACATAGATGTGACTTTAAAAAATTGTTTCTTTTTATAACATTTACATTTGTCTGGGAAATAGAAACTTCATACAGCAAGTGAAGAAAGTGAGAAACTCTGAGACGTCAACAAAAAAGAGGAAGAACAATCCTGGTTACTGTTGAACATGTTTGCTTTGCTAAGCAAACTTCCTGAGTAAGGTAAGGCAAGGAAATACCTTGCTACCTTGTTGATCTAGTCGCTTGATTTGTATTCAGAGGAGCAGTTCTATGAATAGAATATACAGGATGAGGAAACAAAAAAAGTAGGGGTTATTATAAAGCTCACTTAAAGAGCTCTCTCTTCCTGTGCGACATACATTGGATGACTGTCCCTATTTTAAAAAGCTAGTGATGTAGATGATAAATATGAGTAGAAAAGAAAAAGCAAGTCAAAGTGGACTGCACGGATGGACACTAATTGCAAGGCATGAACAAATTTTAGCCGCGTTTGTGTTTTCCTTAGCCAGTAACAGAATGGGTTTGTCAATGCGTTGCAGATCAAGTAGCTTTACAAAAGCAGCTAGCATCTGAAGGTGCCTCTCGTGGGGCTTGAAAAACATTGGAAGTGATTGTTATCAGAAAAGTGAAGTGAGAAGTGGGGTAAAAGTAATGCATGAAGACTGAATGATCAGGTGTTTGGGTATGAGTTAATGGAATTCAGTTGTTTTGGGGACTTGGCTTCTTTTTGGTGTTTTTCTTTGAAAAAGTAGAGTGCTGCCTGGATTTGTTTTGTCTCAGTATTAGGGATAAATAGAGGAAGATAATTAAAACTTGGAAAAAATGAATTTTTATAGAAACAATGAGATCTGAGGCAATTAAATGATAATTAGAGATAGTGATTTTATGATACTATAAAATTTCAGTTTTACTCATTACACTTAATTTTCTCATGTTAGTTCAAAGTCAGGGGAAAGGATATGTACAGCTGCAGAGAATCTGCTTTCTTAAGATAGGGAAAGCGTATACTGTTTGTTAGGCATTAGTCCAGGTCAGATGAACCGGAATGTGCTTGAACACCTCTGAGCATGTCGCGGGAGTGATGTACAACTCTGTACTTCTTACCTTAAAGAGACGGGGGAACTGCTTTTCATCTGTTGAGAATTAAATGGCAACTGCAAGTTTCTGAAACCATCAGTGAAAAAATTATTATTGCTTCTGTAAAAGAAATAAGCTGGTATATATGATTCTTTTTAAAAATCTATTTGTTCCAAAACAAAGATGGTGACAGTATTTTACAAATTAACTTTAACAGTAGTATATTTTATGAATTGTCTCAATATTGTTCTCCTTATGGGCTTATACTGACCTCTCCTATTGCTGCAACACCCTGCTGTGAAAGCAACAGTACAACAGCAAAGGAAGACGAGAGAAGAGCAAAGAACAACAGGAATCAACCAGACACCCAAAGCTGCAGCTTCCCAAGCAGGTGCCTCATTATCCGAAGTATAATTCTTACCACTGTAGCCTTTGGTTTCATTTAAGTGTTGCTTACTGCTGTTCAGACGTGGAGGAGTGGGCATGTGGGATAATACCTTGGCAGACTTGGATATTAAAGTTGACTGTACGGTCTTGTCTGAGTTGGTGATTGACCAAGTGCTTACTGAAGTTGTGCTTGTCCTCTTAGCAAAATGCGCATCGGGTGGAAAAGTTTCTGTGCTGGAATAAGTAGTATCTTCAGCATTTTGGACCATCAGGCTTGTGCTGGACATGTAAGTGTTTGCTGTTAAGCTATGGCTAGGGGTAGAAGATGGAGCTTGGAGCAGAAGGGAACTTGAGGTGGCATTATTATGCTGGCATCTTTCTTGCTTGCTGGTCTTTGTGCTGTTTTGCCTTTCACATTTACTCAGTGAGGAGTGAGTATTTGGCTCTTTGGATGCCAGTTTTTCAAAAATAAGAAGATCAGGATCAATACCTATTAAAACATGAACAATATTAGTTTATGTGATAAAAGCTCATCTGTGCACCCAGAAAAAGAGCACATGGAGACAATGGCAGGTTGGGGAGCCTGAATCACAGAATGGGAGTGGTTGGAAGGGACCTCTGGAGATCATCTAGTCCAACCCCTCTGCCAAAGCAGGTTCACCGAGGGCACGTTACGCAGGACGGTGTCCAAGCGGGTTTTGAAAGTCTCGAGAGGAGAATCCATAATAATAGCAATTAACACCTTTTGGACTGGGAGTGTCACTGCCTAGCGTGCCTATGGGACACCTTATAGCACGCAAGGGTAGTGCGTTTTGGGATTGCACAGATCTTACTATGGTATGCTTAGGGAAGGAACCAAAGGTGAGGAAAGGGAGGGATCTAGGCTGCTGGAGAGTAGGGGAGTCCCAGAAAGCTCTGCGTGTGAGAGAGTCTGCACTGGAGGGGGGCTGCACCCTTAGAGGCTCGTACCTCCAGGTGAGAGCAACTGGGGAAACTGGGGTCCAGACTACGCAGACTGAGCATCTGAGCCCAGCTGCTGGGGGGATTCACATTGTACATGTATGTATGTATATCTTTGCGCTAGCAGATCCCTGTCCTGTGCAGCTAGAAGAAGCAGGATGAGTCTCTTGGTACTACCTGTGTTCATGTGTCTGCTTTATGCATTTGTTCATGTAACCTGTGTGGCTGCCTGTTCATATATGTATATTTGTCGTATGCATGTGTCCTATTTGCGCATGTGCCTAACGTGAATCCATTTTCAGCCCTGCGGATCCTTGGTTGGATCTGGGGACATGGAGCAGTGGCAGCCTTGCTTCTCAAGATTCTCAGATCTGGTATGGTATTTTCCCCAAGCACTGTACTGACTAGGTACTCAGAGTGTGAATCTAGAGAGCAGGGTGTATCTTCATGGTCCTTTCTCACATACTGAATGGAAGGAGGAGGGGAAGTGTTCTCAGAAGTAGGTACACTAATAAAAAAGGAAAAAAGCCTTCTGCTTTTTTTTAGCATTTAGCATCTTCTAGCACAGCAACTGACCGGGTAAAATTTTAACACATCCTGTAATTGCCATGTTTTCAGCCTTTATAAATGAGATGCTTAATTACCTGTTGTGATATTGTACAAAATTACATTGATTCTAGCCTTTAGGATGCAGCTTTCCAATGCTGGGCAAGACATATGCAGGCAATTCATATTCTTATGAATAACTCCACGGTAGAACACTGCTAGATTGCAGGAAACTGTAATAGAAAAAAATGAAGTTCAGCTTATCAGCATAATGACCATTGCATTTTGCATATTATTATGTTATTTAACATCAGAAGATCATTAATACTGGTCAGCTCCATAGTACTTTATATCTGTGGTTCTCTCATTATCATGCAAACTAATTAAGCATCCAGTCAGAAAAGTAGAACTACTTATATTCTTATTTTACATCTGGACAAAAGCAGTAGAATAGCCATCTGAATTCTTAGTGTGTCTCTGATTAAATAAAATTATATGCTTTAGCCTGTAGTCCTCCTACCATTTGACTTCCTTCACACCTCCGATGCAGTGAGCAAGACCGTTTCTAAAAATAATCTTATCAAGGAAAACAACTTCAGGGTGTTTGTTCTTGTATAATATACCAGCCTGCTCGAATTGGGACTGCAAGCATTCATTTCACCCAGACTATTAAAAAACCACCCTAAACTACAATAACTAAGTGACATCCTGCCTTGCTGCTAGTTCCCATTCATTTTCCTTGCTTACCTTTGGGCTATTGTATTTCTGTGAATAGAGTAGTTCAGATAATTCTTCATTTATGTTTGGAGGCTCAGTTTTATCTTTCCACATCAGGAATCCGGGCTCAAGTAATAATGAAAAAAATGCCTGAACAACTTGTCACGAAAACCCAATTTTCAAAAGGATACAGAAGCGCAAATCCTAGTGGTTTAAGATTTAGGTTGAAAAAATATGCTAAAATACTTATGGCTAGAGAAACACTACATAATCATAGAATCGTAGAATACCAGATTGGAAGGGACCTCAAGGATCATCTAGTCCAACCTATATAAAAAGCAGGAAAGATTCTTCTTTCAGAATCTTCTAGTACATCCAAGTCTCAAGTCAAACGATCAAGTCAAAAGTTAATTATATTTTATTATATCAATGTGCTTGGAGCAGGATCAATGTTAGTTTTTGTTTTAGTCGTATGAAGTTTTGGGGGTTTTATTTATTTCAATTTACCTGCCTTGAATGTAACCTCCATACCTGAACTAACCTGCAATTAAAAATGTATTGACAGGGCAGGGCTTTATAAATGTGCTCTATTTAATTAAGTATTTATTCTGAAGATTTTTCTCACATTTGTAAGTAATGAAAATAATTTTTAATACTTCTGCAGTGAATGACAGAGAAAGTCAGGCAAATCTTTCCATTTTATGTGTAACTAAAAAAAAGTCAAGTCCCTAGCCTATCTACAAATGAGAAAAGGAAGAAAAGAGACTAAACCTGTGCTTACTGTCTCTCTGTATTATTTGTATTTTTTCATCTAGTAGCCTCACTACTGCATCATAGATTTAACACAGTAAACACACACCTGGAAAATGTTTTGGGTTTTTTTTCTGTCATAATGAACTTATCTGCTTTAAGAGAGAAGCATTATTTTCAAAAAATATATATGATTAAAAATTTGCAATGAAAATGTGCTCTGAACAATACAAATTCAGCAGCTCTATGGAAGAAAAAATTATGGCAAAAGTGCTGTTAAAAGATTTATATTGTCTTGTCTTTTTTTAGCTACCTCCATACACAGATTAAAGTTGTTCTGCCTAGCTGAAATGAAAACAGTCATATTTACAGGTAAAACTGGGATCCTAAACTCTAATGATAGCACAGATATTATTTCTCAGCAAATCTCAATCCCAGATGATAATCAGCGATTTTTCTTTCACTGGCATAATTTTCATGTCCAGTAGCTACCTCTAGTTAGGCTTCATCAGCTTCCAGTTCTGCGCCATAGGAACTTGAGCTTGGAATAGGTATTTATGAAAGTAAGACTGCTATGGAGAAGGTTATGGTTGTCAAAACAATAGAAGAATTATAATCTTACAGGGATTATAGAAAACTCTGGCTTTATTATATACCAATTGGTTTACATTTTTCTTTAAAAGATTAGAAACATTTTGAAGTGTTAGGGAAGCATATTTAGCCAGTACATATATTTCCTGAGAACTACAAGCATTTCTACAGGTGACATATAAAGAACATTGGCTTCTATGGATAAAGGGATTTAAAATTCAATGACTATTTTAAAGAAAATAATTCTGAATACAGAAATATTTCTAGGTGTCAGTAAACATTTTGCATCACTTTTCGCATAATTTTAAAAGACATAAGTTTAAAAGACAAAGCCCTTCAAATATTTCTGTGAAATGTCTCTGAAATATCTATGTAGTACTTGCTTTTCTGTGATATCTTTTGTTCAAGGATTCTTAAACACTCTGCAAGCACTAACAATGTGTTATTCTTGAAGTAATTGCCTAACAAATCACAATTTTCGATATTTGGGCACATCGATGATTTTTCTTCCAACAGAAAACTGCTCTTCACGTGCATCACATGTAGCAGTATGTATCCTTTCCTTCAGACCCAGGTATGCAATGTTCTGGATTTTGTCAAACAATGGACTATTTGTGCTAATAGTATATTTTGTTTGGTTTTCAGTGTGATACATGAATCCTGTGCAGGTTTCTGATATAGAGACTATCTCACTTAAGAATATAGAAACCACCTGAAAATACATGCATTTGTTTGAAAGGTGGAGTGAAATCTTTGAAACCTTCCAAGTTTGTGCAAAGTTCTGTTGTCATTAGAAACTCTGGTTTTTAGCACAACATATTTATAAATGTTTTTCATTTTAATGATTGCTTTGCATGCTTTATGAAAACATCATTAAGTAGTACAAAAAAAAATCTCATCTGAAGCACTTGGCTTCTGTGGATATATCCTCTTTGAGATCTGTGATTTTAATGTATAAAATCAGGTAAGAAAAATAAGTTACAAGCCAATTTTTTGGTAAGGAAGGGTAGTTCTTTGGTCAGGAAAAATACTTTAAAAGCATGCTATAAGTTATCTTGCATTGGTTTGAGGAGATATAAAGAACATGTTTTATTTCTTGATTTCAAATTACTTCAAAATTTCTTTTTATCTTGTAAGATATGCTTTCAGAAGCTGTGGTCTTACTGAGAATCCAGCAAAGAAAATTCTCTTATGAACATTCTTATCAATGTTTCTTGAAATCTTAATTAGGACATTTATTGGCAATAGTATTTGTGGTGGTAGTGACTACATCTTTCTCTTTGGGATTATAGGAAAACCACCAGCTGATTTAAGGCACATCTGTGAAATGCCATCTAAGGTCTCTATTTCCGTTAAGATTGTAACAAAGTTGTACTTGACTATGTAACATTATAAAAGCAAGCTGCCATTACTTATCTCTGTGAGGTATCGAGTCCCATGTTCTCTGAGAAAAAGTTTGTTGTCCAAATAGGAGAAATGTTGCTGAAATGTATATACTTGTTCTTTCCTCACAGTATTTACAACGGAAGTTGACTCTTCCCAGGAATGCTGGCAGTTACGTTAGTTATGTCAGTGTCAGGTTGTCAAGGTTGTATTTTTGCTCATAATTCAAAATTTCATCGAAATTTATATTGACTGGTTTTCTTAACTTTTACCTTGCTTTCATCCTCCATATCCAAAACCCTTTCAAGTCTTGCGAGTTTTGCAGCTGAATTTAGGCACCGCAGACACACACTCCATGTACTCTCCTAAAATGTACTCCTGTAGTGTACCAGTGCAGTGTGATACACAGAAGGTACAATCCTGGGCTTAAGACAAGCAATGATTTTTCTTATTTCTATTCTGAGTTTACAAGGCTAGGGAGAAGTGGTTGCCTGCTGAGTAACTGATTTTTTTGTTCATATTAACAATATACCTGAGTTGCGTCAGAAATGTGGTGTAAATGCAGACCAAGAAAGTGCTCTCTCCAAGAAAATATCCTTGTGTTTCAAAGAAGGACAAATTGTGTGTTCCCTCCCCTTTCCCCCCACCATGCTGTAGTCTAGTACCGTACTCCATGAAGAGGACTCCTGTTGGAATCAGTGTCATTGTTTTTTCTCTACAGGAGTAGATAGATGGTGATGGATACTGAAGAGTTATTGTTTCAGTGTTGGCACTGCCCACAACCTTTGTAACAGAAGTCTAAAATTTCAAAGCAGACCCTAAGATTTTCATGTGTTTCTAGTGTAGTCTTCTAAAAAAATCAGATTATCAAATTCCTTTCAATGGGCCTGAAGATGGGGGAAGTTACAACATGCTTCTGCTTTCCTGCCTCAAAAATACACATACATCCTTTTTTTGTGGTTTTGTTTGTTCGTTTTGTTTCTTCATTATTTCTTCTTCAAATAAAGGAATATTTATATAGAAATTACCCAAAATATTTTTCCTCATATGTTGTGATGTAAATTTTTAGGTATCCATGATCTTGATAATAAACACTCACCATTCCCAGAAGGCAGCAGGTTCTGCTGCACTGTTGGGGTGAAACTTCTGCATAAATCTTCAGCACCTGGGCTCCTCTCTTCTGTGATTCCTGAAGGTCAATCAGAAGACCTGGGAAGCGTCGGATCCAGCAGTTCTTGTAAAAGGTAGTGGGTGAGCAGAGAGAGTCTGACTCCATGGCCAAACCCAGAACCAAGAGCACTTCTGCTATTGCCACCAGCAGAACCATTTCTTCAATGTAATGGGCTTAGTCAGCGCGCTTTCTCTTCCACGGCTGCACTAAAGTCTGGACCAGCATTTTAAGACACAGTCTCTTGAGCGGTGAGGATACTGCCAGTTCTGCCAGGGACATGAGTCAGAGGATGTTTTTACCAGACAATTCCCATTATGATGCTTGGGCAGCTGCTGAATGAAGCAGCCATTTTAGGCAATTATAGTCGTCGTTACCCTTCTCTAACTTAATTATCTGAGGACGGTTTTTGAGAGGCAAAAGGTACAGGTTATTTCAGTCATTCAGAGGACTTGTTCCCTTGGTCCCCAGTTTGTGTCTCTTGTCCTTCTAAGACCAAACTAGGCAGACAGCCTTAATGTGTGGTGAGTCATGGTGAGCTAAGCATATTGGTTCACCTCAGCTCTGAAAGTATGCAAGACAGTCACTCAAGAGCGGGTAGGTCTGCCACTGTTCATGCATGCTGTTAACACTCAACAGTTTAGTTTCTTAACACTTTTTGAGTTATCCGGAGGCTGCAAATGCAGTTTCCTTCTTTACCAACACAGAATCACAGAATGGTAGGTGTTGGAAGGGACCTCTGGAGATCATCTAGTCCAACCCCCTAAACGAACTGAACTATCTAGTTCTGTCTGCCATCCAGAGGTGAAAAATTTTTCCCCTTCCCTACTCTGTTTTGGTTGCAAGACTAACATGGTTTTATTTGCAAAGATTTGCAATAGATTAATGTGACTGCAAAGGCTGTAACCTACATTCATCTCCAGACCAGACAGGTAATCAGAGTCCTGCCCCTAAGTTTAAGAATATTGAGCAATCTGTGTGGGTTTTTCTGCTTTATGTTTAAGCTTGGAAAACACCTGTGAGAGTGTAAGAAAGAACTTACAGTTGGCATATAGGGGGGCAGTTTTTCAAGCACCTGCTCTGAAACCTGAAACTCCCAAGTGTTTTGTTTCTTAAAAGGACCCAGACTGATCCCTGATTCCCACTTCTGTATGGGAAATTCTTCTTATGTATTCTTTTAAATATTATGATGCATAGTTGATTTAAACTCAATGGACTATAGAGTGAGGTTGAGAGAATTAGGTAGAAATATGGCTGTCTGCAATAAAATTGAGTGTTGAATACATAAAAATATTTTAGACTGTATTTTTTTCCTTCAAGATTACAATCAAGGAATTTCCCCTGTTCTACATGAAGTATAGATTGGTAGCATGGAGTGGGGGAGCCTCAAACACATTTTAATTCTTTAGTCATTATAGCTGGCGTTTGTTTTGTAAAAAAAAGGCCCCTAGTTTGGAAATGAGCTGACACATAGACAATTTTGCTCCTTACAGAGCTCTGTAGAATGTCATAAAGCTCAGAGCAGGTTAACTCCTGTTGATCCAGCAGCAAGACCAAGGCATTTATTTATTCAGTGGAACTACTGGCTATAATTAGGAGGATTTCAGTTGAGTGTCTCTTTTTATGCAGGCTGCATGTCTGTTGTGGGGAATACGTGACCTGTAAGGAAGAGCATAAGTGGGTGATTCTTTATGCCTCTGTCCTGAAAACCAGCTCTTGGTACTTGTGTTTTATTTCAGTTTTGCTAGTTTGATGTGCTTTATTTTTATTTTAATCTGTGAAGATCGCTACTTAAAACCTTCAATGTGGTTCAATATTCCTGTTAGTTTGCATTCAGTGAACTGCAGAGGGATGTTTTAGGCAGTTACATACCGCTGCCACAAGCACTACTGACAGTGTAGTTTTCTAAGATTTTTGTTTCAGGTTTCCAAATATTCCAAGGCATCACTCGATATAGGCTACACTCAGAATTTTGAAAGATATGCCTGTATTTTGGTATTACCTCCAGGATTTAATATGAATTTTGGATCTACTTTGTTCTGTAAGATGTTTCTGGTTTCAGCTGTAATGGTATGTATATTTGTAGCTACATAAAGATTACATTGCCTCAGTTCTTCTGGGTTTTTTTTTTTCTGTTTGATGTCCTGAAAAGTGTATGTTTAGATAACAAATATATTTACTTCTTCCTTTTCAAGAAAAAAAAATAGTAACAAAGGACTAGCCCTGTGACCTACTTCAGTTAGATGGACCTGAAATACCATATGATTTCTTTGATTTCAGCGAGGGTCTGTCCAGACGTTAAGTGTGACACTGGATGTGAACATGCCTGAGTGTCTAAGCATCCTTCTGACTATTCCGTAAGTCTTTCTCTGACATCATGTTTCGAATAAAGTAACAAAGCAGTTACAAAGGCAGTCACAAAACACAGTAAGTGAGAGTACTCACTGTGCATAATATTTAATTTGCAAAATTAGGCTTGGCTAACCAGTCCTATTGTGTATAGATGTATGTGTTTTCAATGTATGTTTAAAGTCTCTTGGTTTTGCTTGCCACTGTTTGCAAATAGACACGTTTCTAGTCTTAGTACCATCATGTTTTCAACTCTGTCCTGCTGTGTGCTTCAGCCAAGCAGCCTTTTTTCCTTTTCACTATTTGTCATTCTCTCTCCCCTCTCTGTTTCTGAGTAAATTACAAGAGCAGGAATAGCTGCAGGGAAACTTTTTATTTAATGAAATATGAAGAGACTGAAATAAATAAGTAAATAAATGGCTGCTCTAGGCTATTTCCTTTAAAAACAGAAAAATTCTGTCTATTAAATTTCAGTCTTCTGCCTGCTTCCCCATAATTTCACTTTGACTTTCTACGGGAAATGCAGATATATCATTTAATGCTGAAGTTTTAAATCACAAACATTTTGCAAGAAGGAAATACCCAAGTCTTACCTGCGAACCGGTGACCGACTGTTCCATGTGCTCTGCAAGGAGGGATCAAGAAGCTTTTCTGTTCTGTTAGTGAGGAGTCTCTGGCCAGTGTCAGAGCAGCACTTCATGTTATTTAGTCGCTCTTTTCATCAATCATCTCAAGTTTCTTCCTGGAAAACAAAAAGGCAGTTGCCTGTTTTCTGTGAGAACATGGATATCTTTGCAGACCTTTCAGTAAAAGAGATATAAATGTACCTGCCACAAAGGAAGAGAATGATGTTTTTAATGATTCTTATAAACAGAAACAGTACCTGAAGTTTTCCACCTGGGCTGGCAGTGATAATGGCACAATCCACGAGCTTCCTAGCACAAAGGATTCATCCTCAGGCATTAACTGTTTCTTTGCCAAATATAAACAAAAGCAAGACACTTTTTCCATACGAAGTTACACATATATATTGATATTTGGAACTATAGTTAGCTTATATGGAATATATGGCTCTAGTACTCAGAATACGCAAAGACTAGAAGAAAGAGGGTCTACATAGTACAGGAGATAATTCCTGAAAAGGACTGAAAATGCCAAAGCTTTGATTCTGTAGTCAGATCAGTGCATCTAAAACTGCGTTGTCCATTGGCTTTGTTCATGGGTCATCTGTTGTCCACACTGTTACTGTCCTGTGCTTCTCTGCTGAATGTCTTGAAGTCTCTTCTCAGCCCCAGTGGGGGAGGACAGTCAGTATCCCAGGTCAAGCTGAAGCTTGGACATTTTTGCTATTTTCACAGCTATGGGAGACATGTTATGTTAGTTCCTGTGTTCCAGCCAAGGCTCATGGCTGTCTTTGATAGTTTCTCCTTTCTTCTGCTCTGTCGGTGGTGGTTAAACCCGTATGATCAGAGAGGGACACATCCCTCATGCAAATGCAGACTAGACAAGAAAGGTCAGTTGGGCCTCCTGGCTGTGTCTTACCTTTCCCAAGTAGATTATAGGAGAGAAGTGAGGCCCAGATGCGGCAATGCAACACTTCTTGATGCTGCCATGATGATGCAGAAGCATGCAGTGAATGATTGCTGCTAGCACAGATCCAGCCTGTCTCAGGCATGGGAAGAGACCAGTGCTAACTATGTAAAGTGCTCCTCTGGTACAGTTAAAGTCAAACACGTTAACTTAAATCATCTGTGGTTTAGGCTGTGAAGTGCTGGGGCCTGAGTTGTGGGCCCTGAGTTGGAGTTGACCTGTGAATGAGTCACAACCTAGCAGAATGTATTGGTTTCTTTGTTGGCTTCATATTCCAGAGGCAGAACCTCATCCACCCGTGTCTCTGCCTTCACCAGGTGGTCATTGTTGGGGTGGTGGGCAAGGCCAGGATTATATTAACTAGGAGCTAATGAGTTGGAGGAACTTCCTGTTGGGTGCAGCTTTTGTTAGGGCTGGTTGCATCTTGCTGAGCTTTCTTGGTGGTCTCCTTCCAAGTGAAGGGCCACATGAAGTTGAACAAGGGCAAGTGTAGGCCCATGCACCTAGGAAGGAATAAACCCCAGCAGCAGTACAGGTCAGGGGCTGACCTGCTGGAGAGTAGCTCTGAGGAAAAAGACCAGGGAGTCCTGGTGGACAACAGGCTGACCATGAGCAAGCAGTGTGCCCTTGTGGCCAAGAAGGCTAATGGCATCCTGGGGCGTTGGCAAGCAGGTCGAGGGAGGTTCTTCTCCCCCTCTACTCTGCCCTAGTGAGGCCACATCTAGAATATTGTGTGCAGTTTTGGGCTCCCCGGTTCAACAGGGACAGGGAGCTACTGGAGAGAGTCCAGAGAAGGGCTACAAAAATCATTAGAGGAATGGAACATCTCCCCTGTGAGGGGAGGCTGAGGGACTTGGGACTTTTTAGTCTCGAGAAGAGAAGACTGAGAGGGGATCTTATTAATGCATACAAGTACTTGAGGGGTGGCTGTTGGGGAGATGGGGCCAGTCTTTTTTCGGTGGTGCCCAGTAACAGGACAAGAGGTAATGGGCACAAGCTTCAATATAGGAAGTTTCACTTAAACATGAGGAGGAACTTCTTTACTTTGAGGGTGGTAGAGCACTGGAACAGGCTGCCCAGAGAGGTTGTGGAAGCTCCTTCTGGTACCTGCTCTAGGTGATCCTGCTCTGGCAGGGGAGTTGGACTAGATGATCTCCAGAGGTCCCTTCCAACCCCTATGATTCTATGAGGGAGCCATCTCTGTCTGTTGTGTCCAGCAGGCGATGCTGGCACCACAGCGGGCAGTGGAGGAGGTGGGCCCACAGGAACCTATGGCAGGGCTCTATGAAAGAAGACTTCTGAGGGGATGTTGCTGAGGTCAGTGTTGGCCTGTGTGATCAGGCAACTGATGGCAGCATAAAATGACAATGGCTGAACCAGCACAACAGGCTGTCTGTGACAGAGCAAGCGAAAGATGACAGCGACCAGCTGAGAAGTGAGAGCAAAGCCTGCAGTTTCCCAGGTGAGATGTCAACCTGCCTGTGTCCTCCTTTGAGCATCAGCAAACTTATTCAATCCAATGTGCAGCATAATCCCATGAAACATCAGCCCTAATAATCTCTGCTGAAGTCAGTAGAGCTCTACGCCTGTGTCGTGTTCGATGTGAATCGACTGAATTGCAGGCCTGTGTTGAAATAATATATTTCTCATTTTTGTTAGGTATGTACATGTGTTTTCCCTTTATTACAGCAGTGCTAAGATCAAGACTTTCCTAAGCTAAGTATTTTGACAATGCCAGAATATGTAGCTGTAACTCTATTATAGTGTAAATGTAACTCTATTATAGTATAAATGTTATAAAATACTAATGTAATGACTTGTGAAATAAAGAAATGTAGGTACTTTGAAAAAAAAATCAAAGCAAATCTTTCTGACATGATTGAAATACTGAGCTCACTTTCTCTAAAATTTCCTTGAAATCAAAACGCTCTTGCAAAATGTCTTAAGTCCAACAAAACAGCATTTTTTTGAGAGAAACGTTTTGTCAAAAACAGCTATTAGTGGTCAGATTTTGGTTTGGAGCAATATATCAAATTTTTAATGAATCTGACCTTCTCCAAGGTTTGGGACAGTTAGGTCCAAGACTTTGGTTTCAGCCCCATCCCAACAACATGGTAAAAAGAGGTGAAATATTACAGTTTCTGTTCCTGGGACTTTGTGCAAACCATTTTTTAAACCCTTGTTTCAAAGGAGCTGCCAGGCCTCGAGATGCTCTTGGAGCTTGGCTTCATACTAGTTCTGGTAAAACGTCTGCATAGAGGCTGGAATCTGTGTGTTCAGACAAAGAGCAGCAGAACTCTTCGCCAGATTAGATTTATACAAATATAAATCTACTGGCGTACATATCAACCTGAGCCAGGGTTTATGACAAAAGGCACAATGTTTAGCAAACACTAATGAATGAATGCCTTGAAACCAGGCAAAGGGGATGGAGTTTCAGTGTTGTGATGACTTTTATACAGCTGGATACTTAGTGAAAGTCTTCCATGTGGATTACCATTCGTCTTACCTAGTTATTATGTACTAAAATTCAGCTCTGCCTGTCTGCACCAGGATTTAAAAAATCGATGCTGTTTTAAAAGCACCCAGTTTAGTCTCATCTAGACAGAGCTCCACAAGAAAATTCTGGCTGGGGGTGCACGATGCATTTGTGCAGGACAAACATCCCTAACAGGAGGTTCAGCAGCAGGTAGAGCACTCCAGCAGCCTGGTCCCCAGTCAGGTTTTGTCAGGGAATGCTTATTTCACCTGAGAGAGTTTCAAGGAAATTCCTCCCTGGGTCTTTGGCATAAAAAAGGAACAGATTGAACATCTTTGTAACAATTTACACACTGATGCCCCCATTCTGCTCTCTCCTGACTGAACTTTCTCGTGATCCACAGAGAATGCCCACTAGCACACAGGCTATCAGAACACCCTTTTTTGCTGTCCAGAGAGAGCTCAGTAGCACACACTTTAGTATTGATCACTCATGAAATTTTATTAAAGCAGGGATAAGTTAAGTACTGAATAATAAATAATCAGTATTTAAAAAAACCACAACACTCCAAGTATTTTTTCAGGAGTTTTAGAACATACATTTTTTTTGCAGGGAATAAATATTAAATAGTACATCAAAACCAGGAAAATTAAACTGAAAATAATAGGGAGTAAGTCCAAACAAGTGCTATTAGAAATAGGCGTGCTTTTTTTTTTTTTTTGGAATAACATTGCTAATGGCATTGGGTAAAAAGTGCTTTGTTTGGCTGCAAATCTGAAAAAAGACATTACCTTTATTTAGCAGCTCATCCTTCACAAATGATAGAGATTTTAGTTGAAGTAAAATTATGCTCCAGTCAGAAATGCCAAGATCCTTTAGAACACTGATATTTTTAATGCTGAAATACTGCAGGATATTTCCTATGTTCCACAGATGCTTACTTTGTATCCTGTGACAAGGAAAATACTAAACAATGGCAGCAGTTGGTGAATCCTTTCCAAAAGACTAATTCCTCTCTTGAGTAATTCCACTATTACTCAATACAGAGTTCCCTGGCAGCACAGTACAATTCCCTGGCGTCTCAGAGGGAAGAATGTGGCACTTTATATTTTATATTAGATAGCATGTATATTTTAAATATCCCCTGATTTGGTTCCAGTTCACATTTTAGGCTAACAAGCCAGAAAAGAATTCAATTCTTCCTTTCTTTTTTTCCCTCTATGTGGTCCTTTGCTTAGACTAATCAGGTTGGTGTTACTTTCTGGTTCTTATGTATTATCCAGTGTCTCTGTGTTGAATCAAGAGAAGGTTTGGCTAAACCAAACCCAAAATCACCGCAGTCTTCCTTTAGGCACTGTACTGGTGCTTATGGGTTTGGGTCTCCTCTGCTGCATATTTTGTGTGATCTTGGGTTAGACCCACAAAGAAATTCAGGCTATATTTAATGTATATGTAAACCAGGTTTCCTGCCAAGAAAAGCATTTGTCATTCTGATTCCCAGTCACTGGTACTTCTGCTGCCCCCCCTTTGCTGCATCTTGTGACCTTACCAGTCTGGACACCCATCCAGCTTACCACACAAAGCCACTGAGTGCTTCATGGGGGAAAAACAAGTGGCCACGGTTTTCTAAGTAAATCTCAGCAATGTTGCTAAATACTTGAACTGAATCTGAAGTGTAAGCAGGCTTCAGTTCTAGCACACAGAGCAGGCTTGCACCAGCCCTATACACGTCCCTTGCCTCCCAGCAGAAGCCGAGTTCCACGCAAAACAGAGTCCTACTTCTAGTTATCTCTGGCTTTGCTTTTTTCATCTTTGTGGCAGTAGCTCCTCCTGACTCTGCGTTTCTTCGCTTTTGTTATGCTGGAAAAGTCAGAGGGCTATAGAAATGTATGCCCAGGCAGAGAAGGAAAGGGGTCAGAAAGGTAGGTTTTCCATATCATGGTTGAATGGTCTATTACAATGTAGCTGCTGTATAAAAGAGCTTCTTACATTTCCAAGCTTTTCTAAAAGAGTGATCTCTCTTCAGCCCTGGAAATAATTCAGGCATTAACTACAAGAAAATAGTTCAGGCACCAAGCACAGGAAAAAGTGTCTAGACTGTGAATCCCAAGCAGAAATGGCCATCTCAACTTGACAGCAAGAGAGCCTTTATTGACACTCTCTGGTGCTTTCCTGCTCCATTTGTTGGCACTTGAGAATCCTTTTCCTTGAGATAAATTTGTCTCTCAGGCACTGTAAAGAGAGGCCTGAGCTATCTAAAACAGCTTGAAGATTGTGCTCCAGAAGCCAAATTCTAAAAGCTAGGTATTGGAAAGCCGAGCATAGTTACCCTTGTCTTCCTCTCTGTGTAAACATCTTTTTCTTCAGGGTATGGTATTTTATCATGCACTCATCTAACATCTACCACGATGCAAACTTGTTTTCATGTTGTTTCATGCTTCAGCATGTTCTTAGAAGAGTGGTAGATGGACTTTCATATTTGTCTCAAAGGTCATGCAGGCCTCTTATGGCTATTAACTACAGATTTTAACTTTGTAGCTCTAGCACTAGTGTTCCATTTTTAACTCTGGAAAATACATTTCTTACTCTCTTAGGACCAACCAAGATGACTGCTGATGAAACAGCAAGACTGTTTGATTCCACTGTAATAATATATATTAAGCATAAAATAGTACAGCTGTGGCATGGGAGCCGGGAGAAATTATTTCTACAAATACGGAGCAAAAAGGTAGTCCTTGCCGTGGTGCATTTGCAGTGTAAGTACTATATAAGTACACCACACAGACGGACTGATTAGCATAGCGAAAAAACCCAGGGAACTGCCCTGTCAGCGTGCTCTGACTTAACACAATTGCCCAGCCCTAAGCCTGGATAAAGCACAGATAGCTGACAATCAGCCTAGTAAAAACAACTGGATAAGGAAACAGATTTAGGCTTTTTGCGAAAGCGGCCATTCAACAGCGAGTACTGCTGACCCCCTGTGCGTGTGACAGCTCCTGATGAACGCTATAGGAGTCAGCGCTCTCAAAAGTTTGCTGGCAGGAAGAAAATACTTATTAGTACGTGACAGAACTGATCCAGTCTATTAAAAACCTCATGGACTGTGAGGAAGATGGACTTGAAATCCTTGGCAGAGTGACAGATGCAGGCACATAGGCAACAGGAAGGCACATAAGGCAACAGGAGAAATATTCTATCCAGTGTCAACACTTTGAGGGAACAGAACTTACCATAACTGACTACATGGAAAAAAATCACTCACCAGTTAGGAGCTAACTTACCAATACATCAAACATACAAGACTTCAAAACAGATGTCTAAAGATGGCAATCATACCACCATCTTGGCAATCACACTGTATTCCAGCAGGGGAGCTTAATGGCCACAGCAAGCGCAAGCTCTCTGTTTACCTCTGGAGTATGAATGATTACAATCGCTTGATATGTCTGCCTACGGGAATTAAAGTGCAAGAAGGAAATATGGGCTGGACTCCTACTGAAGGTATAAGGCACTTGTTGTGTGTGATGGTCTTCTCAAGGCTGAACCCGGAGGCAGGGAAAAAAACAGCCGGTGCTCAAACTCAGGCTTCTGCTAGGTCCAAGAAACTTGAAGAGGTAAATGATGCAGTGGTTCATCAGGAACAGCAGAGAGGAAAGCAGAATTTGAAAATTAATTAAATACTGAGGGAGGATGAAAGAGGAACACAAAACAAGCAAAGAGTGAAACCCATCAATAGGAAAGAGAAGCTAAGAGATTATAGTGATCTACCTAGGGACTGAGGTTGCTGAAGAGAACTGGTTAAAATCCTAAATAAAAGGATTTCAGAACATGAAATTGGCCCTTCAAAAGCAAGATGATGAAAGTGCTTTGAAGTGAGGTGCAAAACAAAAATGCCCAGAAATCTACTTTACCTCAACAAATGCTTTTAAACAAGTCGGCAGAAAAGAGCACCCATCACTCTGAGATTGACATTCATGTCATCCAAGGATCAACAAAATAATGAGAGGATCATTTCACAGAGGAAATGCTAAAAAGCAAACAACTTTGTTTTCACTAAAAAAACCAAACAACAACAACCAAAGAAACCCAACCAAACAAAAAAGAGGAAAGAAACAGCCTAATATTACTCTGAAGAGTTTTAGTAGTTGAGGAAAATGATCCCTTCTGAGTCGTGGACGTAGGGATTTGTCTGAAAACTAAGCAATTTGCAATAACTTGAGATGAGTCACATTAGTGCTAAAGGGAAAGATTTTGGTCTGCGATTCATGAGGTTAAGGAAATATCTTTACAAAGACAAAAATTATGTATTTTTAAAGTCTTTATATTAAGCATCATCATATGGGGATATACAGGATGGCAGGCCTCTTCATAGGCGTCAGCAGTTGGGGTTTTTGGGGTTGTTTTTTTGTTGTTGTTGTTTTTTTCCTCTTAAAAAAAGAACTGTCATTATGTTTCAAGAATGTAACAAGATAAACAGTCACTTTATCTATGCGGGAGATGCTCAGTTGTTAATTCACTCTTTCCTTGTTCATGTCAAGCAAACTGAGGGCTCTGGTATGTAGACCCCTCCCATGAATAACTCAGATGTCCTATTCCAGGAACGTAGTTTAAATAGAAAAGATAAGGTGGCAGAACAGGTTATATCATATCTTTACATGCCGAACCAGGAGCTGAGACCAGGAGGAACCTGTGCAGGAGGAATCAGAAGGGTCACAGCAGTATTACGTATTATACTCACCGCTCCTAAATCCTGCTGCTGCACTACACATACAAAGCGGTCCTTTTTGTTGTTGTTTTGGTTTACTTTTGGTTAAAGAATGCCACAGTGTCAAGATGCGGTGGCATCAGGCGGACAGCAGAGCTCCCTCCTCCTCGCGGGCTATGCACCAATACATGTACACGTACCATTTATTTTTATTTTGTTTTCC
>JAVFHW010000441.1:41015-56069 GCA_032159205.1 Eurystomus glaucurus suahelicus | reverse complement strand
TTGTTTCTGCCACTCCTTCCTTCTCAGCAGGAAAACTCCTTCTCAGCAGGAAAACTCCTTCTCAGCCCTCCCCTGCTGCAGTGTGGCTTGTCTCCCATGGGAGACAGTCCTCCACAAACTTCCCCAACTAGCATGGGTCCCTTCTGTAGGCCACAGCAACGGACTGCTCCTGCATGGGCTTCTCAGAGTCATGGCCTTCTTTGGGTGCAGCCACCTGCTCTGGCATGGAGTTCTCCATGGGCTGCGGGTGGGATTTTGCTCCACTGTTTATCTCTAGGGGCTGCAAGGGCTCAGCCTGCTGTCTCACCACTGGCCAAAAAGGAATGGCCAAGCTAACTCAGCTGATTTTCACTGCAGTATCTATGTACTGTTTGCACAAACAGCTCCAGCAACTATGCTGGAAGAATCCTGCTGGCAGGGATGAGAAGCAAGACTGTTCTTCCACTAGTGCGTATGAATCTGGAAAGGATTACTGTTCAAAGCCTAAATGACAGAAATTTGTAGGGAATAACAAGTCCTTACATAAGGCTGCCTCTACTTGTAGTAAGAAACTACTTAACGCTGTTGCTTATGTTATCTGGAGGTGGTCCGTCTTTTATCTGAACTCTCATGAGGGAAAAAATTTAACATTGTTGTATGAAAATCTTTATACTTAGCAGCAGCAGCAAACTTCAGTTTCCTGCGTAATTCATAAAGCTGATAATAATACAATTCCAGTGAAAATGGAAGGTGCTTTGAATTATGGTGAGATTTAGTGAAAAGTGTTCTTTGAAAGGCTGGATAGAAAGCATTAGCTTGCAGAGCTGGTGTTTGGTTGTGTAGCTGGGACTGTTAAAAGAAGTCATTGGCTGCTCAGCAAGTACTTACAAGGAATTTTAATGTAACTGTGAAATGCTGAAAAATATAAGAACAACTTGGGGGGGAGACCTTCTTCAGCTGAACTATGTGATTGTAAAATTGTGTGAGCTTTTCTTTAGTATATTGGCCCGTGTTAGTGGTTGGACTAGATGTTCTTAAAGGTCTTTTCCAGTCTAGGCAGTTCTGTGATTTTGTGTGTTCTGAGAGTCAATAAAGCCAGACTCTAGTTTCATGTGCAAACAGTTGCATTTTTTTCATACAGTTTTCTAACAACAGAACATAGCTGCTGTCCTTAACTTCAACCAACCCAAAACCCCGCCTGAGTCAGTGTCCTGGTTCGGCCAGGATAGGGTTAATTTTCACCAGGAGTTGGGAGGGAGCCACAGCCAGGCTATTCCATACCATACTGTCAGTCAGGAGCTGGAGATGTGGGCAGCCCAAGCCTCAACTTTGCCCAGATCTGGGCACAGATCCTTGTGATCTGTACACTTGATGTCTCTTGGTTTTGTACATTGTTATCACTGTTGTGGTTGCTGTTGTTGTTCTGACTGTTGTTTTTGCATGGCTGTATTAAATCCTCCTTATCTCAACCCACGGGGTTTGTATCTTCCTCCCGTTCCTGTCTGAAGGTGGGGGGGCAGTGGCCACATGGTGCCCAGTTCCCAGCAGGAGCTAAACCACCACACAAAGAAATGACAAAACTGTCAGATTTTTAATATCACTCTTTTGGCAGACACTCTGCACTGAAGTTTTGGATTGCTGCTTATGTTCACGCTCTGAAAAAGCGTGTGTGGTTTTCTTCGTGTGTACAAGCAACAGCTGGTCTGCTAGTCTGCTGACAGAAACGCGTGTCTGTTTTGATGCTTTTGCAGTTATTCCTGCACTTAGGTGTGAAAGCACAGAAACTAGGAAACTCCTTATATGCCTCAAAATAAATTCATTTATCTTTATGGAGCTCAAACACTATCTCAGTTGTATGTACCTGAAAAGTATTACCAGTAGTAGGACTCTATTTCTTAACAGCAGATGAATCTCCAGGCTGATGAAAGGTTCCAGAAAGAAGAAATGTCTTCCTATAACCTGTGGCACTCATGTCTTCCTCTTTAATTTCTTACTAAGATTCTGAGTTACCACGTTGCTATGAATTGGCATCTAACACTGGAGAGCTAGGAAAGCTGCTGGTGTTATATTGGGCCAAATGATGATCAGTGAAACAGCTAGACATCAGGGAGCCCTTCTCTTGAAAGTAACTGAACTCAGAGTGAACAGTACCCTTCTAGATAAGTATGTCAAAATGGGTTTGGTCTACAGACTGCAAACTCGGTGGGAATGCTTTGCATGGTCTCTGGTCCTCGCTGGAATGAGTCCAGCAAAGGGCAACTAAGATGATTAAGGGTCTGGACCACCTTTTATACAGAGAGAAGTTGAGTGAGGTGGGATTGTCTAGCCTGCAAAAGAGAAGAAAGGATCAGGGGGATCCTCTCACCAAGTATTTATGTACTTTGATAAGATCTAAAGAAGATTGAGCCAGGCTCTTCAGTGGTGCCTAGTGACAGGACAAGAGACAACGGGTATATATTGAAACATAGGAAGTTCTGTCTGAACATAAGAAAACCCATTTTTACTGTAGTTGAACACTGCAATAGGTTGCCCAGATAGGTTATAGAGTCTCCTTGGAGATAGTCAGAATGAAACCGAACAAGAGTATTGAGCAGATTGTGCTAGCTGACCCTGCTTGAGCAGTGGGATTGGACTAGGCAGTTTCAAGACGCCCCTTCCAACCTCAGTGATTCTGTGATGATCAGATGCAGGTATTTGAGAAAGACTTTTCTGTGTAAGATGTTTTACCTGTTGGATCTTACACTGATTCACTTGTATTTGGTGCAGGTAGCTAGTCTAGCATGGAGTCTTGTAAGAAACTCTCTAAGATGTTCCTTGCATTAAATACAATGCAAGGGGAGGGGCTTAGTTTCCTACTGGGAAAAGTTATAATGATACTGTCTGTGTTCTTTATCTTGTATGTGTTTTGTACTCATTCTCTGATTGGCTTTTATTTCTGGCTGCTCGTTCTTGGCCTACTCTTCCCCAAAATTATCTCGGGGAAATCGTGAGTAAAGCAATACTGTGTTCCTGTAAGCGTATTTCTAGTATTGTACAATGATCCTGCCTTAAGAAGGGAAAGAGTGCTCTATAAAATTATATAGAGATGTATTTTGAGATACTAGAATAATGTATAAACACTCTTAAACGTGATCATGGGGAGTAAGTAGGCTGTCTGCTGCATGCTACCCAGAGAACACCCAGCCTTCAGCACTCCTAATTAGCAACGTGCTATGTTCAAATCTGCTGTCAAGTGTGCCTGCCTATTCCTTTTGGCCTTGCCGGGAACTGCCAGATGAATGTAACTTTTTTTTTTTCCCCTTCAGATACAAAATGAGACAGGGCTGTCCTCATTGTCACTTGTCTTCCCTGGCACGTAAAAATTCTTGGTTCAGTATGAACTCTCTTCTGAAGGACGGTGACATTAAGAACACTCTTGGTGTGTGCTCTGTTCATACGTTATTCTGCTGGCTGCTTGCTATCACTACCATTTAGGCTGCATGTTATAATTCCTGGATATTATATTAGTGCCTTCTACTCTAAACAAATCCAAGGTCAAGAGCATTTGTGGTTTGCACTTACGTTAATCAGGGAATGCAGAAGAGTTGAATGTTTTCTCCCTTCTCTCCCCAGACAGCCTGCCTGCGTTCCCCATTGCCATGGTGGCAGGGATAGTCATCGGTACGGTTACAGGTCTCTCACCGCTCATCTCTATTGTCGTGTGTCTTGTCATCAGAAAGAACAACTCTAAAAAACGATACTCTGGGTAAGAGATCTCCCTCCTCACCTGTGGGTGATGTGAGGAGCAGCAGCAGGATCAGAGGGAGGGCGTAGAGGGGGGTAGGAGTTGTTTCAGCCAAGTCGTGGCAGAATAGGGTATGGCCGTGTGGAACACTGGTCATCTATCTGTAATTATTATCTTTGTACTGTGCTTGAGAAGACCTATTGGCCATGAGTTGCACCTGAAAGTCACTAAATGTTGGAGTTGATCCCTAGCCACAAGCATATATGCCCTAAGAACATTGAATCGAAGATCCCCCAGCTCTGATCTATTGCCTTTCCCTCCAACTCTGCCTCACCCTACCACCCCCAAACCCCAACGGGAAAGTGCCACACATGCACTTTTAAGGAATGCTCTGTGTGGAGATTAAGACTGGACTTTTCAGTTACTAGTATCTGGCTCCTGAGCATGGAGCATACTTGCTAAAACCCCATTCATCACTACGCTTCAGACTAATGAAGGAGTAGCCACTCTGCATCCATTCTCATTCACTGTCTCTTTTTTGTTAACCGTTACCATCCCTGCAAAGTTTTTAGTGTTAGGAGGATAACTCAGATCTGTGGGGATAACAAAGATCTGTGAAGCACAGATCTTTGAATTGGCATGTGAAAAAACAACAAGAACTAACAAAGGCAGATTTGAGTCCTGTGGTGATGGAGCTTCCTGCTGGTGGAGGAGGCACTTCCTTTTTTCTCCTCTCTAGTTAGCTGGTAATTTGCTTCCATAAGAAGGAAATAAAATTATGTATGTAGTCCTAGAAACAAACCTCAAGCTGATAACTTTCTTCTGTTCCTTCCCTGATAAATAATCCTGATTCTTGGAGGTTCTTTGGGTTGCCTGTGGGATAAAAGAAAATAACTAAAAAAATAAACTTCTGGGGATTTATAAATTAAAGTTTGCCCTGTCCTTTTCCCAGTTGGAGAGCTTAGAGAAAGTCAGTTGGCTATTGCCCAGTGGTAAGGCTAAACATAGCAAAGGTGGCTCTGTGTGCTCAAAATTGCGTGGAGAGCCTGGTTTTCCCTTTCTGCATGTGTCCTTCCCCTATGAACTGAAAAGGAGCCTGCAGTGTCGTGCACCAGCAGTGTGCATGAGGTGGTCTGCTTGCCTTGCTTCCCAGTGACCTGCTCTCTAGTGTCTTCCTACTGAAGGACACATGCTGATGCTGAGCCCAGAGCAGTCATTTATGCACTGTAGTTTCTTTTAGTAGATTTAACTACTCTCTTGGGAAAGTAATCTCTGAAGTTTAAATGCTGCTTTCACTGACCAGGCCAGCTCTGCATGACATGTAAAGAGAAACCAAGTGTGCTGTCACCCCTTCCAAACTTACGGACTGCCTTCTACATGATGCTAACCCAGTGTGTGGTGGTGGTGGTGATGGTGAGATGCACTTACTCTTAGATAACCATTCTGCCTTGAACTGAGTTGGGCTGGGGCACTGCGCGGCATCTGGAACCCCTGCATGGCCACAATCTCTGTTCATGCTCTGACTTTGGTGTTTTTTTTATTTTTTTTTTTTCTTTCTGCCTTGGTGTGCTGGGATCGGATCCTGCTTACCTTCCTCTCCTTACAGAGATCCTGATATAGACGCCAGATTGGGAATGTAACAGGGCTGGGTCTTCTCTTCCAGTCCCTCTAGACACCATGGTAACTAATCAAGTTGGTGGTTGCTGTTAATACTTGTGTGTATGTGTACACGTTTCCTTTTCCTTTGCTGACTAACCAGCTAGCTCTCTACTAATCTAATTCCACTGTAATTTGTGCTGGAATCTGTTGGCAAAGGGACGATGCATTTCACTGGGTGCTTGGGTTTCATTGTCTCATGTCTAATGGGTGGGATTGCTGCTTATCCCAGATGGTGTACCTCCATCTCTTCCAACAGTGAACTTGCCAATGCATTTTCTGAAGCACAGGAAAGGCAGAACCCATTCTGTGTCAAAATAAAAGTAAATTCCCTATAAGTAATTCCTCTGGCTCAGACGGCTTGAGTGTTTGAAAACTTGCACTGATCTAAGTGCATTAGTCACTTAAACTTGAATTACGACTTTTAGATAGTGTAGATCTGAGGAATTTTGTGAATAAAGCAAACAGTTCATGATTAGATGATTTTGGTAACAGAACAGCAGCTTTGTCTCTGAGACAGTAGAAGCCCCTTCCTGTGATGGCTGGGGGCAGTATTTTTATTTTTTCTTACTGCTGCATGTGTGAGGAGCTAAGTTTTCTATGGTTAGACTTACTAAAGGATAAAAAATTACTTCCCTGTCAGGAGGTGGTCTGCTTAATGTCACTGTCCTCATTTGTTTGTTTCTGTACTGACTTTGTACACTGTCTACAAAGACTGGGGGGAAAAGGATGCCCAGTGGTCAAAGGATTGTGGTAGCAAGGGGAACTCTTGTGTTTGCTGTCAAGTAGGTGGCTAGTTTTCTTTCCTGGATCCTTGGGTATGAGGAGGTAGACCTAGCATTTAGAGACACATTACTGCATTGCCCAGAAGCTACTGATGTTAAGTTTAAGGGCATTTGCTCATATATTCTATTAATTTCTCTGTCTGTCACAGGCTTGTTTTCTTTTCAGTCCTGTTATAAGCAGATGGAAAGAAGCAAACAGAGATAGGAAACCAGCAACCTTCTTTTAGGTGTATTGGTTCTCACCACAAGACAGTTTTCTTATTTGAAAAACAAGATTTGCCTAATCAAGTACCTGTATCAGGGCACATAGCTTACATGTCACTTGTGACTCTTAAAGTAATTGCTCCAGAAACCAGTTTCTGTTGTGAGCGGGCAGAATTACTTTGGGATTGTAGCCTAGCCAAAAGCAAAGGAACTAATGCAGAGTTTGGTAGGAAGTACCCTTCTGGTATGAAGAGCTGGTGACTCTTGCAAGTGTTGGCTCTAACTGTAGCAATGGTATAACACTTGCCTCGGTGACCAGGACTATTTAGCTTATGGTTAGAAGATAGTTGCTGTTTACCACTGTTAACTGAGTCTGAAGCCTCAGTGAAGAAAACACATACAGTTCTAGACAGGTTGGGTTGAATGGGAATATCTAGGGAACAGGAGTTTTGGAGGAGCTGCTGTCCTGTGTTCATGTTGCTTACTAGCGAGACTCTGGGAGGAAGAATAGAGAAACATCTGGGGAGAGATGGAGAATTATACGTGTTTATTTCAGAATCCATTATGTTCATTTTCATTTTGGCATATCTGCCACATTTGTCTTGCCATCACTCGTTTTTTGTTTTTGTTCTTTTTTTTTTGGTTTTTTTTTGTGCCTCTTGAACATTGTCGTGCAAACTCTGCTCTGCCACCTCGTCAGCTGCAGTACATCTGAGAGCTTGATGTCACCGGTTAAGCAGGCTCCGCAGAAGTCGCCCTCCGACACAGAGGGTCTGGTAAACAGCGTGCCCGCCAGATCACACCAGGTAAACTTCTTCCTGCTGCTTCCTGAAGCAGGATCCTCCTAGAGTGTGGAGGAGATGGTATGGAAAAGATAAAAGATATGGGACCTGTAATTTAGGTGCTATCTGTTAAGGTGATGAGGGCTGGGGGATAAAAGTGTCTGCTCTGAACAAGGGTTGGGCAGTAAGCTGGGACTGGTGAACTCTTCTGTAGAAGACTCAGTGCAATTGGAAGAATAGCATCTTGATGTTAGTTGAGCTGGAGGTTTTTTTCCCTTTTTGTATTAACATCTAAAAAAAGATGGTTCTGATCTTGTGCATTAACATACACAAGTGGCAGTGAAGTGCAAGGATGAAAGCCTGGCAAGGATGAGGAGTGGGGAGCGGGTAGCTGTCTAATAAAGCTGCCTGATCTGTTCTAGGATTGTAATGGGAAGGAATTTTACTTACTCTCTTATCACTGTGAGGGTGCATGCACTGTGGCATGTGCCTCCTTCACAAGGAAATGATCCTGTGTAATAGAAACACAGACCAGAGATAACTCTTGATGACTCTTGATGCTGGGAGCTCTCTGCTGCTGAGCCAGCCAACTTTTGTGGGTTTGAAATTGCCACACTTTATCTTGTGTTTGCTGCTGTTGGCAAAATTCTGCTGACTGAAGGAAAAAGGTGGCTTTTATCCAGACTTAACATCCCATGGGAAATTAGTCAGAGAAGAGGGATTCTACACAATATATGATTCCCTTTAACAGTGTACAGGATTTCTTATTTGTAAGCTGTCATACCTCTTGATTTCATATTCCCATCAATTTTCTTGTGGAGGTACAGATCTTGAGTGAGTTCAAGTCTGAAATGGACTTTCTCTTAATTAGCCACCTTTTAGCAAGTGACTGCAGAGTAGTGTGTGGAAACCTGGTGCGTCCTCATCCTTCTGTGTCCCCAGTGTTCTGGGTCTCAATGTACTGGAAGGAACATGTCAGAGTAAATCTGAATTTTGTAAAGATAACTCAGAATCAGTGTGCTTTCTCCCCTCTGTAGTCACTCCAGTCTGCTTATTCCTTGACAGAGTCCTCCAGGGTCTTCCTGCAGGTAAGTTCCTAAAGGAAAACCCAAACTGTGAACACTGCTGACCTGAAAAATAAAAATATGACAAGTGGCTTTAGGTTCATTTAGTTTTAGGGCTTTTTTTAGTCTCTTTTGTCAGGCAAAGAGCACTTTGTCTGGATTTTATTTTTTTGGCAAACATTTGTAGCAGCAACTGGTTTTTCCACCTTCTGTTAAGCATTTGCCCCATCTTTACAGAACAGCAAGTAAACATATTTATTTTAAAAAGATCCAAAATAAAATCAGGGTAGATCAGACCTTGAACAGATTGATTAACAGGGGAAGAAACGAAGTTTCGGTGCTGATACTCAGATTTCTAGCAGTTCCCAGGAGCTGCTGCAGGCTGCTTTCTGATTCAGGCACACTTTTGTGCCTTGGGTTGCCTGGCAGTTTTAGACCAGTGGTTCACACAGTCAGTGCTGCAGTCAAACAGCAAGGGCCTGTGGACTTCCTTGTGGCCTTTTACTTGGTAGGATGTGTAGGAAATTACTGAATGCTTTGTGCTTCATTGATGGAGAACTGTGAATACAAATACACAAGCTAAAAACAGTAATAGAGGTGTTCACTCTCAAAGAGTGGCATTTAAAGTAAATTTATTAAACGTTTATTCACTTTGTTATATATGTATCAGTGTAAGAATCAGTGATGAAGTATTTGTCCATATAACTTCTCAGCTGAAAGTGCACTTGAGCCTGCATTTCCTTTGTGTTTTGGGTGCTTGTTTATCAAGTGTGGACCTTGCTTTCTGGAGTGCCCCAGCGTGCTGAAAGTATGTGTATATGACTGTGTGAGTGTTCAGCTGGTTGAATCAACTCCGTTTGTTTTCACTGTGTCTTCCTTCTCAGCAGGTATGCTCTGTCCTTTCAAATCTGTATGTGGTATTTCTTATCCATGCCATCATTCCATAGTGATTTGTATTCTACCATGGCTGTTATTTGGATGAGTGAGAAAAGCATTTTCAGTGAAGGCAAGAACTGTATATGTTTCCCACATGGATACCCATGTTTAGCTAGTAATCTGGGTTGCAGCAGGCAAACTGCCAGGTGGGTGTGTGTTGTCCCAAAGATATGCTAACTCCAAGGTGGCTGTCATTTGTCTTTGTGCTTTGCAAGTAGCTGAGTATTCATTTCTGGGCAGACTGAAGGACCACTGATCTTACAGTATAACTTCCATAGAAGTGCATTTCCAGTGTACAGAGCAATATGATATAGAGATCCTAAGCAGGTAGATCTGTCAGTGTAGAAGCAGGGAGAACTGAAGCTTCGTTAACTTAAGTGCAGATCTCTGGCTTTGCTGTTTCTGATTTAAGACCAAGCCTTGTCAGGCTACATTTGAGCTCTATTCCGGGCTTGAACTGAACCCCAGGATGCTGGGAAGGAGCAGTTCATGGTGCCAGGAATCTTGATTTAAATTTCGGATACATTTCCCAGAGCTGGAATCTGTGGTAGTCGCAACATCTTTCAGAATCTAAAAAATTTGAAAATACTGTAAACTGCTGTTAGACTATGATGGTCTAACTTTGTTCGTTGCTGTGACATGCAAGTCATGACTCTGCTGACAAACCCTTAGCCAAGGTATTGATACACCTACTACTCTTTTCCCCTCAGTTCTGAACAGAAAAATGGCAAGGCTTAGGGAAATGCTGGGGTTTATATGGCAGTGCTCCTCTGTCTTCTGGTTCTGAAGAGTCAGGATGAGTTTATTTGGGATTAGGTGAAAGTTTTGAGTTGTTTAGACTTCTTTGAAGCTTTTACTTGTGGAAGAAGAATCTTTACAAAGATCCAGATCACTGGAGGTATCAAATGCAGGAAAAAAGAATGGCCCTTGTGGTAATTATAATCAGGTAGAAAATCAGTTGGCAGCAAGTCAAATAGATGAAGCATTATACTAAATCCTTGGTCCTCCTTTTCTCTGTGTTAGCTAATCTACCACTTAGTGAGAGTGAACACATCAGGACAGTGATCACACCAGTCAATGTCTCCACCACCACCTAATGTACTGGTTGCAGCGGAATATCTATATTAAACTTGCATAAAATTAGAATGTGGTAAGATAACTGATCCTGAGTGAACTCCTGTGGTAGAAAATTGACCCATCAGAATTACTTGGCTAAAACCAGAAGCGTCTGAGTACTTTGTGCAGTTGTAGATTTTTTTAAAATGTTTTTTTTTAAACTGATAGAAAGTGTTCTCGAGCTGCATTTATTGTACCCCTGAGCTATGGCCTCAGGCAGATGAGACTTCCAGAATGGCTTACAAATAAACCTTAGGATCACTTTGCCTTGGAGCTTATATACGCACTGCATTCTAATTGGGATTACTAATGTGATCCTGATACAATGTTGGAGACCAGAACAACATGAGAGCCAATAGCAGATAAAGAAAAAAATAAAGTGGCTCTAATGAGACTTGAAATCTAGAATTTTCTAAGACATCAGTGAGGGTATTTTTGAGCATTTTCCCAGTCTGTTATTTATATTCAGCATTTTATATCCATTTGCGAGTTTTCATCCTTCCGTCCATCTCCCTCCTCTGCTTTTTATCACTTGGGGAATACTTTACCTGGAAGGAAGAAAATTTTGATTTAAACTGCTTCTGAAAGAGAACAAGGTATTCATCAGGTGCATGCTTTGCCATTGTGTTGGCAGGGAAAATTGCTCTGCAGAAGTGTACCTATGGTCCTTCAAGCACTCCGTTTTCTGTATAAAAGGTCTCTTTTAATCTCTGGCCCTTAATTGCTTTGGAAGATAGATGGAAGGATTTCTGGGTCAGTTCCATAGAGATGTTTTCTAATTTGGCAGGATACCAAATGTACTGGAGAGAAGGTAGGAGAATTTTCTGTGAAGGCTACTCCTTCCTGGGACGTAAGGGAAATGGAGACAGAGTCAAATGGATTAAATGGTTTTGAAGCAAAAACTGCTTAAAAAGCCACCACCAAACTAAAAGATCTCTCCTTGTAATTTCCCCCACCCACCCCCAAACAGGGACAGTCCCTTTCCCTTCTGCATGGGGAGTGTGTGTGGGTGTGTGGTCTCTCTGCTGAGGTCACCTGGTAGGTGGTCGCAGCCTTCAGCTGTGTGTTGATGTCAATTGGGGCATGCAGAATGGGAGCTGCAGGTCAGACCTTTCCATAAAGGTCCCACCTATCTTGCTGGGTACTTGGTCTTTACAGGCTGCAGTCCTGTCCTCAGCCCATCTCAAATAGCTGCAGTTCATTTTCCTGTGGGCTGTGTTTTGGCGGACAGTGGTATTTTAGGAAGGTGCTGGTGTGCTTGTGTGCTCTGCTGAAAGATGGTGCTGTAACATCCTCCATTGCACTCCGGCAAACATAAAGAAGGTATGTGGCTGTGCTTGCCCAGTGTGTCTGTGGAGGGGCTCACTACCAGGGTTGGCTCAAAAGTCAGGTAAGAATTCTGCCTTACTGCACCATTTCAATATTTTCTGGCTCACTGTTGTGCAGGTCTTGATCCCATCACTTGCTTGGGCAGTGACTGGTGTCATAAGGTGGCTGCAGGTTTGTTCTCTCCCTCATATCCAAGTGGTATGGCTGTGCTGGAATTTACCGGACCTGATGGGCAGTAGGGGAAGTATACTCTGCTGACTACCAGTAAATCCATAGTACAGTTTCTCTTGAAAAATATTAAATCCCACCTGCATCTGGGTAAGCCACGTATCTCTGCTCCATAGCATGCAAGAACAAAGGATTCTAGATTTTGCTTTTTGTGAGAAGCAAGCAGCTGTAGCAGCATTACAGGCTGAAATGGTGCGTTTGGCATGCTCCTGATAGGAGAAAGGTGGCAGACTAGAGCTCATTTGTAGGTGAGGGTTCATTCCACCTGCTTCACATAAAAGCTCTGTGGTCTTGCTTTAGCTTTGGTCTTGCTGCAGCCTCTGTGGAAGTGAGGGGCAATGTGGCCTGTTCTGAAAAGTACTGATTGTGCTTTTTCGTTCTGTTCCCAGGGCCCAGTCATTTACGCGCAGTTAGATCACTCCGGAGGACAGCACAGCGACAAGATTAACAAGTCAGAGTCTGTGGTCTATGCTGATATTCGGAAGAACTGAGATGCGATCCTAAGCTATCCAAAGGAAAACACACATTTAGACTGGAACTGCTTGAACAAGATTTGACCCAGAGAACTCACATGTGGCCTTTGATGCCTAGGCTAGGACCAATGCATGTGCATACAGAGGGAAAGATATATATGTATTGTGTGTAAATAGTCTATTTAATCGTACAGAAGTGAGACCAATGTTGCATGTCAAAATGCGGTAAGAATTTTGCTTATCAATTGCCAATATTCTTTTTTGTATCTTGTGTGACGAGAGAGAAAGTGAAAACTCGCATCACAATTTTAAAATATTTTTATCTTGATTAATAATGGAGAAACTGGAAGATGCTGGGAGATTCTAGATTGACCTGGAGATTCTTTTTTTTGCTTATAGGGCCTAATTTCTTCTGTTGAGGTGAGTATAAAGAAGATACCTTCTTTATATAAAGAAGATACCTTCTTTATATTCACAGAGTTCTTTATGTATACAGGGTATTTATCTTTCTGTGGTCGGATTCTCAGTACAAACTGCCTTCTCGTATAAACTAGACACTCTCACTTGGTCTTGTCAGCCAGGTTGTGACTCCTAGCTATCAGAAATGTATGTTTTAGCAGTGTAAGTGAAGGAAATGTTTAGGCCTACCTGGCCTGTGTAACACAGGTCACAGAACTGTTTACTTCTGTATTGAGCCCATCTATTCAAGCTTAGTCCTTTAAGGTACAGGGGTAGTCTTGAACTAATGAATTTTGTGAAATGGTAGTTTTCCTGTGAAAACTTAAGAGCTAGTGAGTTAAAGGGATAGGAAGCTATAGCTGTAGGTGGTTGCCTCAGACTCTGTTGAAACTTTCAATGAAATGTTTCTTCCTTTAAGCTGTCATTTCATATAAGCTTGAAAAATGGCTGTAGTACTCCCTCACTTCTCTCCCATGGCTCCATTATACCACTGTCACTTCCTTAGAGATGCTTTATCTCTTCTTAAAAGCCTGTACTGGAGGCTGACTGACCTCTGGAGGAAATCTAGGGCTTTCACTCTTTGGTTTTTTTTGATGTGTGATTTTTTTGTGTAACCTGTATTTGCACAGAGGATGCGGAGGGCACTTTATTTCCATTCTCTCTGCAAGTCTACTACTTGAATATAATTTCCCAGCTTCTCATTTCTAGATTAAACTCCTCAGATTGTTAAGGCTTGCTGATCGTTCTCTTCTGCTGAAGAGAATCTTTCTTTAGCTGGCCCATTCGTATCCTGAGATCTGGTGCTCAAAACTGTGACATTCCAGCTGAGGTCTTCTCAGAGTAGCATACAGTAGAAGGATTTCTGTTTTGTACATCTCAATGTGGTGTTGGCTTTTCTGTTGCAGCAAGTAATTTTTGGTTTGGTCTGCCTTCTCTCTGATTCTTACCCATTTCCTAGGTCAGTATATTTCACCGAATAAGTCACAAGAACAGTTGAGGTTGGAAGGGATCTCTGGAGACTATCTAGTCCAGCCCCCTCCTTCTGCAAGCAGGGTCAGCTATAGCAGGTTGCCTAGCACTGTGCCCAGTTGGGGTCATCTATCTCCACAGATGAAAACTGTACAACATCTCTGGGCAACTTGTTCTGTTTTATCACTGTTAACGGCTTTTTTCAATCCCCAGGTGTAAGAAATCAGGCAAAGAAGGCAAGAGACCAGCATGGCTGAGTCAAAACCTGCTAGTCAAACTAAAGGGCAAGAAGGAACTGCACAGGCAGTGGAAGCAGAGACAGGTGTCCTGTGAAGAGTATAGGGATGCTGCCTGGTTGTGTAGGGATCGGGTCAGGAAAGGCCAAGGTGCAGCTGGAGCTGAACTTGGCAAGGGATGCAAAGAATAACAAAAAGGGCTTCTACAGGAATGTCAGCTAGAGAAGGAAGGTCAAAGAAAGCATACCTCCCTGATGAGCAAGACTGGCAAGCTGGTAACAAGGAGAGGAGAAGGCTGAGGTACTCAACAACATTTTGTCTCAGTTATTACTGGCAGCCTGTTTTCCCACACCTCCTGAGTGGATGGGCCACAAGATGGGGACTGGGGGAGCGAAGTTTCTCACACTGTAAGAGAAGATCAGGATTGTGACCACCTGAAGAACCGGAACATGCATAAGTTTATGGGACCTAATGAGATGCATCTGAGAGTTCTGAGGGAGCTGGCTGATGTAGTCACCAAACCACTCTCCATGATACTTGAAGAGTTATGGTGGTCAGGTGAACTCCCTGGTGACTGGAGAAAGGGAAACATTGCATCCATTTTTAAATAGTGTAGAAAGAGGACCCCAGGAACTACTGACCTGTCAGCTTCACCTCTGTGCCTGGGAATATTATGGAACAGATCTTCCTAGAAGCTGTGAAGGCATACACGTGGAGGGCAGGGAGGTGGTTCGAGACAGCCAGCATGGTTTCACCAATGGCAAGTCCTACCTGACCAACCTAGTGGCCTTCTGTGATGGAGTGACTACATGAGTGGACAAGGCAAGAGCTATGGATATCATCTATCTGGACTTCTGTAGGGCCTTTGACACGGTCGCCCATGACATGCTTCTCTCCAGGTTGGAGAAATATGGATTTGATGGGTGGACTGTTTGGTGGATGAGGAATTGGTTGGATGGTCACATCCAGAGGGTAGCGGTCAACAGCTTGTGTGTCCAGATGGAGACCAGTGGCAAGTGGTGTCCCCCAGGGCACCAGGGGTCTGTACTGGGACCAGCACAGTTTAATATCTTCATCAATGACATAGACAGTGGGATTGAGTGCATCCTCAGAA
>JAVFHW010000441.1:28986-40915 GCA_032159205.1 Eurystomus glaucurus suahelicus | reverse complement strand
ATTGAGAGCAGCCCTGCGGAGAAGGACTTGGGGGTACAGGTGGATGAGAAGCTGGGCCTGAGCTGGCAGGGTGCACTCACAGCCCAGAAGGTGAGCTGTATCCTGGGCTGCATCAAAAGAAGCGTGGCCAGCAGGTTGAGGGAGGTGATTCTGCCCCTCTGCTCTGGTGAGATCCCACCTGGAGCACTGTTTGCAGCTCTGGAGTCCTTAGCACTAGAAAGACATGAACTTGTTGGAGTGGGTTCGGAGGAGGGCCAAGAAAATGGTCAGAGGGCCGGGACACCTCTCCTGTGAAGAAAGGCTGAGAGAGTTGGGATTCTTCAGCCTGGAGAAGAGAATGCTCTGGGGGACCTTACGGAAGCCTTTCAATACTTAAAGGCTACTATAAGAAACATGAGGACAGTCTTTGTAGCAGAGCCTGTTGCGACAAGACAAGGGGTGATGGTTTTAAGCTAGGAGGGGGAAGATTCAGACTAGTTATAAGGAAGAAATTTTTTTATAATGAAGGTGGTGAAATGCTGCAGCATTTGAAAGGTGAAATTTTGAAGGTGAAATGCTGCCCGGAGAGGTGGGAGAAGCCTGGAAACACTCAAGGCCAGGTTGGACAGGGCTTCGAGCAACCTGATCTAGCGGAAGATGTCCCTGCTGACTACAGGAGGGTTGGACTAGATGACCTTTAAAGGTCCCTTCCAACCCCAAACATTCTATAATCCTATGATTTTTCAGACCTCATCTTCATTTTGTCAGTTGAAAACTTGGTTTGAATTGTCTTCCTGTCCTCTAGTGAGCCTGAAACACTCTTAGCTTGATATTTGCAAACATAAGCCTACATTCCACTGTAACATCAAGTAAATGAAAAATAGGTTTAGGCCCATGGCAGAGCCTTTCAGAACCACAGTAGATAATCCTTCAATTATGACAGTGCAACTTTAGTAACTATTTTGTTTACAATGTTTTGTGTTTTTTTTTTCCCCAAGAATGTTGTGTATGCCAACACTAATTCTTTCATCAGAATCAGACTTCAGTCGTTTCCTCACAACACCTGCCTTTATTAGAAGCCTCGTTAGGGTCAGATGATTCCTGCTGCTGCTTTCCTTATCTACTAGGCTGTTACTTCCCAACGTTTGTTGTATACTCAGTAAGAAATGAATGCTTTTGACATAGTTGATGGAGAAACTTGATTTTGATCTGCCTGTGTTCATCCCTGTGTGTCACCATCTTTCTCCCCAGGCTAAGAGGGAGAAATGTGATGAATGTAGTGATCAAAAACTTGCTGCTATGAGAAGATAGGCCTGTCCTTGGCTCTGAAGTCTGCTACTAATATTTGTTTCTTTTCCTTCTGGAGTATACTGGAGAATCCCAATCCTGCCCTGGTGCTGACTTTAAAAACCACAGTGATCTGTTTGGTGCTGACTTTAAGAAACACACTGATCTGGCTGGTGCTAACTTTAAGAAACTGATCTGGATGGTGCTAACTTTAAGAAACTGATCTGGATGGTGCTAACTAGCTTTAGGAAACCTCTCTTTCCATTGCTTTTGTTTAGTTACAGGTATGTTCATATTGCCTGTACTGAGGAGGCTCATTGCAAGGCTGCTTGGATCCTCTTTGTGAAGGCACAATGAACTTGGAAGTATTTTTTTTAATTGCTGAACATCTTTTAGAAAGAAACAGAAGTCCCTTCCCCCAGGAATAGCAGAAATTAGTCTGAATCTCTCTCCAGTGCAAAGGCTGTTGAATTATCTTTTTGTTTTTGGTCATGGAAAACATGAACAATGTAGCTATTAAATAACTTATTCAGGATGAAGTCAAAAGAACTTGAGGCAATGTGATATAGCCCTTGTGAACCTTCTGTCCCTCAGGTTATCTTAGGTTGTTTACTCCTATGATAACCTGTGCTGATGAAAGGGTCTGAATGCTAAATTGGCTTACTTAGTAAAATCTCAGGAGACTAAGGACTTCTACTTCCTTGATGGGTAGCAAGCAGAGATTAAAGTCAGACAAGGTCATCATATCCTGATGTTATGGTGGCCAGAAGTTTAACTCTGTTTGCTCTACTGCAATTCTCTGAATTTTCTGATGCAGATGAAAAGCAACAGCTTGGACTTCAAGGAACACTAAGTGTGGTGCCCTTGTCTGGTTGTAGTACTGCTGCTAGCTCTTTTTAGAACCATATATTTTAAAAAGAAGTGCTGTGTGGCAGGCATGCTGTAGCGCAGCTGAAGGGTAGGCAGTCTCATCTCTCCTGAAGGGTAGGCAGTCTCTCCTGAGGCAGTAGCAAATGACTAAAAGTACTGCATGGGTCATCACTCTTGGATAGTGGAGATGGGGAAGGTCTGTGTGATGTCAAAGACTTGCAGTGAATTCTCTAGGAATCATGCAGAAAAAACTGAGATCAATCTGAAATTCATTTCTCAGCTGAGGGGGGAAAAAAGAAAAGGTCTTTTATAGGGTAAGAATGACCTTGTACCCATTGTAGGAGTGCAGTTTTGGATCTCCAGCCTGGGCTGTGGCAGCTAAGCCAGCTGGCACCGCCTAGAGCCAGGGGTATGAACAGCATCATTCGTCTTCCCTGTTTTTGACAGAACTGCAAAGTTTTGGCTTTTTACTAGCAATGGATATAGTCCTCCTTATTTTCGATTACTAGAAATTAATTTTGAGAAGAGGATTATAAATAATTATGAAGTATCAGTCCAGGTAAATTGGCAGCTATACTCAGTACATGACATCTCCATTGCCCCTTTTGACTTCAGTTTTTCTCTGAGGGAGGTGGTTGGTGCATTCATGAAATGGCATTAAGAGCTATTACAAGTCCCTGTAACTGACAGTGGTGTGTCACTTACAAGCAGAGACCCATAGGGTTTTGTTTTCTCTCAAAGCTTTAGTAATATTTCAATTTGTGACTAGAAGAGCTGGAGTTAGGTTTTTAACCTTTTAAAGCCTGTGAGAACTGTGTAGGTAACCATCTGTCTTGTAACTGCAGTAAACATCTGTACGCAGCTTAGAAGCTGCATTGCCTTAGAGTGGATTCACTGGGGTCAAGCACGGGCTGTTTGATTTGTGACAGAAACACCTTCAGTCTGTATTGAAAACTTGTCTTAGAATTTTGGATTAGTAATGTATCTACCTAGGACCTCAAATACAAAATGTTCTTATTGTATAATGGGTAGGTGATGGAAATATTTTCTCTTTAAAACCATCAAAGCTGAGAAGATGGGTAAGACTTCTGGGCCCCTAGACACATGCCCCTCTGGTGCTAGTGACATTTTTATATGGGAGACTACAAAATCGTATTAACTATGCTCAGCAATTTTACTCTTCTTGAGGCTTCTCTTTCCCTTCTCTTCACTGCCCTAAAGCTAATAAGCCCTTTCACTTCAAGGTATTTTTGCACTCTAAAATGTAAGTTCAATGCCTTTGGAGATCAGTGTGCTGTCCAATCTTGCCTGTCTCCCTGCAATGCCAGCTGTTTGTATGTGGTGAATGTGGTTGGGAACAATAGCCTGGGTACTCGTGTTTTGTAAACCTCTGTCTTGGAGGTATGCAAGAGAGCAAACACCTGTAAGACAGGTGTATAATCTGTGTGAGGGAGCTAGATAACGCATTGCATGGCCTCCAGAGCCGGTGTACCAACTGTTAGTGCTTTTGCTTTTACAGAGTCATCTGAAAACAATTATCTTGGATATTTTTTCTTGAATGGACTTTCATGTTTTCTATTGTAATCTTGTGAATATTTTAATACACTTTTTTTTTTTTTCCTCCCATTACTGGTTTTCTGGATGAGTCTTACCTGGGTAGGGGCTGGGAAGGGAGGGGGGCTGAAATACACCACCTCTCTTTCTGGCAGTGTTCTTCAGTCACTGCAGTCTCTGTCAGCTCAGCGAACAACACAACTGGAGAGTTCACCGTTTGAACTGGTGCCCTGTATTACCACTTCAGCTAGGAGAACTCAGAAATGCAAGTGAAACTGTAGCAGAATACACACAGGGGAGAAGCAGCTTCATGGCGGGACACGGCCTCTGAAGAAGGGGAGCTGACAGACTATCAGGTGGATGTCTTGTAAGAATGAAAAATGCTTTCCTTAAGGTATCCTGCACAAATACCTTGCACAGGGTAATATAGCATTATAATTAGGGTGAGAAAGGAGGGGACATCGGTGCCACAACAAGGTGCTGTAGCTCTTGCTGTAACTATAGAATGGTTTCCTTTCCTCTCCACCCTCACCATGGCAGAGTGATAACTCAACCGGGATTGCGGGAAAGTAGGGATGGAGAGAGACTGAATGACAGGACTTTGCAAAACTCCAGTATTTCAAGGCCTTCATTTTCCTGAAATCTAAATCCTGAAAAAGCTACTCTGTCTCACATTTATCTTTTTCTCCTGGATATTAATTCCTGAGCTCTGGTACTGACTCCTAGCTTTGGTGGGAGAGGTCTCAGGGAACCTGGCAGGGAAGCTCACTGATGGCCATGCTTTGAGCACAACTGCCTTGTACTTCTCAGTAACGGGTGAGCTTTTGCAGTGTGATGTAAAGCTCTTGCTCTAAAGCCATTTCACAGTGGCACATTTTTCCTGTTTACAGGAGAGTAAGTAGGGAAAGATGTTGACTTCCAGGGAAGGCTTCAGTCTTTATACACAAACATGCCACAGATGGGAGCGGACCACAGCCATGGAGAACTGACATACATGAGGATGGAAAGTGAGTAATAGCTGTTTATTTTTCAGACTCCCAAGAAGGAGGTACTTAAATGCACCAGTCTTCTGCCTCTAGTTGTAAAGGCTGACAGAAGCTAAATCACTAGTGGCACACACTAGTTTGCCCTCCTCTTGTTAAAGACAGAGTGATGGCTAGGAAACAAAGATAGCTGAAAAGAACATCCTTAACACTACCAGGGAAAAGCATCAGGGGAATGAAATGCAAATGCTACTGTTGTTGGTTACTGGAAGTACAGTGAAACCCTGCCCAGGTCTAACTGTGACTTGAAAGATTACTTCAGCCTGAGGCTCTGGTGGGCCGTCACCAAGTACTGTGTCACTCCCTGCCCTGCTCAGTGGAGTCAGGGAAAGTGGGGCCCAGCAACTCATTGTAAGCACAATCCACAGTCGGTTTCTTTTCAAGAGACAATATAGGACACAATTTTACTTCAGTTGAAAAGGTTGATCTTTATTTAAATGTATGGAGATACTTTGTTACTTGCAGTTAGAAAACGTGCTCTCTAGAAATTTAGATTTCCTCTTTCATTTTCTGAGAGGAAAAAACATTGAAATTAGTGAAGCTAGGTCCCATGGGGAAGGGTTTGTGCATTGCTGGATTTGACCTGTTGGGTTAAGCATCTCTTTGCTGCAACTGCCCTTGTTGTTTTGCTTTCAGCTCCTGATTATACCTATAGGAAAAAAAAAAAAGCACAGACTAAGAATAGAAAATCAGTAACAACAACAGTATCTTCTTAACAATCTGTTCAGCAGAGGAGGTTTAAAGTTACAATAGACTCGAGGGTGGAAATTCAGGACAGGATAATTTAGTTCATGTAAGGAGTTGCAAATAAGTTACGTTTGCCTTGTTCCTAGCCAGAGAACTCAAAATTTTCTCTCAAATAGTAACAACAACAAAAAGCTGCTCGGCTTAAGAACCCTTTGATCTAGCTGTAACTGACATAATTCAACACTGAAAAGCTGACAGAAGTGTAAAGCTTATGAGGAGGAAAAAGTCTAGCCTGTTTGTCAATGAGAGCTATAGCTTCTAAAGACTGCTTTAGAGCCTGAAACTACAGCTTACATAGATAATTCCCTAGAACACGCTCTAGCTACACTGAAAAATATTTAAGGCTTCACTCCCACCCAACTGGAAAACTAACAATGTAGCAAAAAATGTTTTGCAATGTTTAATTAATTGTTTAGTTCCACTTGCCCATTGTGCTGACATTGGGGCGGGTAGTTTATCAGTTCCTGGTTAAGACGAGGTGGTGTGAATGCTGAGTTATAGCATGTAGAGTAGCCCTTCTTAATACATACCTCCATATTCGGAAGAGTTGAGAGCCACCAGCACAGCCAACAAAGAAGTTCACAGCGAACAGACTCCAGTTTTTAGGAATAATAACTAGAGAGTACCTGGACCAAATAAGGCCTGTTGAATGCAAGGGAAAGTTTAAAGATGTTGTCTTTAAAGTGAAATATTCAGACATTCCCCTAAGTTTGGAGACAGAATCATGGGCCAGTTTAAGTAAATAAGTTTCAGAACTTCATGTTAGACAGCTGCTTTTCTTATAAACTAGCCATTTCTCACTTAAAAGCGCATCAAGTGCCAGCGGGACAGCTATGGGTACGTATTCCGTTTTTTCCAAAGTAACTAGACAATAAGGTCAGTCATAGTCTTATGATTGATACTCTGTACCCCACAGCAGGCTAAACCTTAACTCTCCAGCCATTGCAAGGTGCTGGCATTTTGCTGTAGTATAGCCAGCTTTCTGCACCAGCTTAGACATTACAGGATCCACCAGTCAAGAAAGGTTTACGTATCACGCAAAACGCACAGCACTGTGTCACATATCACAGTAAAATCCAGAGAAGGAAGAAGGTGGCAGATGCAGTTTTGATTTTCAGATTTAGCTGCCACAAGTCCCGACAAGATCTGGTGGAACACCTTGAATACAGAATATTGTTTCTGCCAGTGTGAAAAATGACGGCAGACAGCAGTGCAGCAGTCCGTGTACCACTGCTTCCAAGTTCTTTTAACCCGTGGAAATTCTTTCCAGTTACGTTAATGTAATTACCCCACCATTGTTTAATCCCTTAAAGTCTGTTCTAAAAGAGTCACTATATCCTGGACTGGTTTCAAAATTACTTGACCTGAAGCAGAAGCCACTTAGTGGAATGAGTGGTATCATTGTAACTTAAGGGATGAAACTCATATCCTAACTTATAACGACTTGCTCTGGACAATTCCAAATTAAGACACCTGTGAAAACTGTTATGTCATCAAAGAACCCTAACAGATTTAGTAACAAGTACAGGTCTGTCCTAGAATTATCTGACAGCAATTGTGAGAGCATATTAGAGTTAAGCCTTCTCTATAGAAGTGGATTAGTACCGATAGAAGATTCAGAAAGAAGCGTATGCAGTTTTAGAAAGGGTGCTGTGTAAAAGCACAGAGTAACTTTGGCTTTACCTGTGGCCATTAGTACTGCAGACTGTGCTGTGCTGAGCTTTTCTGCTGGTCTGGTCATATCAGCCATTCCAGCACACACCAAACCCTGCAAAGAGAAATTCAGTGAGCACCAGTCAAATACCAGGACCTCCTGTAGCAGATCAAATACTTTACAAGGGAAAGTTGCTTCATAGCTCAGTACTTAATTCTGTATGCATCATGGAGGAGATGGGATCCAGTATATGAGCAGAGCAGACTCATGGAGATAGTGCCCACTTCTACTCTGTGTAAGGATAAGAACACAGTTATGGAGGGTGCGACTGGCTTGCAACAAAATCCCAGGCAGTGGCAATTTTGTATCAATTTAAGCACAGCTGCTTAAGAAAGCAGCTGAAAAAACAATTGGTTTCCATGCAACAAATAGAAGTTTATCTAAATAAGGCCCTTCTTCCTAAAGCTCAAGCTAAGATACTGCTGGTAAAGATGTAGGTATGACACCATGTAGTCTTTACTCAGCTTCACCTGAGGAGGTAAAAGTGATTCTTTTTTAATATAATTTCAGTAAAAGTAGAAAACTTAGAGGCGAAGTGAGGAATAGCTTGGCTGATCTACTTGATAACGTTACTAGCAAACACGCTGCTTGACTTGTGTTGTGTTATTGCCCTCTACTGGAAACATGTTCATGTTACGGGAGTTCACCAAAAAAAACCCCAAAATCCCACAAATAAGTGTGTCCTGGCGCTTTTAATTCACTGACTGTCGCTGAGGACTCCTTTGGCTCCAATTAAGAAACCGGTTTTCAAGGGTAGAGACTTCCGTGCGCTGTCTCACTTATAGGATTGATGTTGCTGCAATGGTGCCATGGAGGTACAGGCTTCCAGCACACTTGGGTAACTGCAGTACATGTACCTTTGCCATGCAGGAGGAAAACAATTTTAACTTCTCAGTGAAGAACTTCATTGTCTTCCTGACATGCCTTCAAACTATGAGTCTTAGGAACTGGCTTCCTTAAGATACTCTTCAAATTCCTCAATCTCAGTAGAAATACACAGTTGAAGAGTTTTGAATTATGCCGGCTCATGCCTACCTTGAGCAACACTTAGTGTTTCACAAGAGAAAGCTTTTAGGAAACTTTCAGCAAAGATGACAATTTTTCCACAAAGCATCTTCTTCCCGCAGTACCCCTTGCATGTTGTGCTACATGTTATTAAGGCTAATTTTGTTCCTCCCAGTATATTAAAAACATTAGAGCCTAAGTACTTAATATTTCTGTAGGCTCAAATAGTTACTGGGAAACTATTTCCTTGCTCAGTGGATTGCTTCAGATTGTCCTGACTGACATCCAGATACCAGCTGGCATCTTATACTTACCCATTTCATAATAGGTGCCCAGAAAAACACTGTTTTGGGACCTGAGTGAGGAGGGAAGGGGAAAAAAGAAAAGAAGTTTAATTATTCAGTGAGATGTGGCTGCTTTAATATGCACAGTAAGCTTTTCTTTAATTTTGTTGAGGTTTTTTTTAATGATTATTTGTGTATATTAGCACAGTTTCTCCCCCTGTAGAATCGCTATCACCTAGTCTCATAATTGATCAACTCAGTGCATCAACCTTCAGTTGTGTAATCAGTCCACTCATTTCTGCAACAGATGAGTAGGATTTTGTATTTGCATTTTTAAGCAAACAAGGATACTAAAGCAGGCAAAATGCATGTATAATGAAAAGAGGATAAGGCCTAGGAATAGCGAAGACAATTTCTATATAACAACTAAAAGCTACTCTACAGCTGGACTAACAGAACTAGTATTTGAAATCTTTGTGAACTGAATCTTGTAAACTGTACTGTAACAAGTCAGTCCCTCCTTCCCTTCCCAAATCAGCCCACATCTCCATGCTACAGAAGACATGCTGCACAGCAGCATTAGATGGTTAGAGTACAAATCGCAAACACAAGTAGCAGTAAATGTCACAAGGAGAGTGACCTCCTTCACCTCCAACCCTCACCTCTGAATAACCATGTCTTTCTAGCAGAAACAATACTTCCCACCCCATCAACCCCACACCCCAACCATCCACCGATAGGCAAGGGAGGATTATGGGGCAAGAGGACAAAATCTACAGAAGGAAGGGAGAAAAGTCAAAGGAATGGGATCTGGGGGAAACATCTCTCTTAGAGCAGTGCTAATATGGCAGCTGGTTGGTTAAAACAGAGTACTGTAATGCCACACCTACAATGCGCAGACTGCCGACCATGCCAGAAATCACTCATCTAGGACTACTGCTCCAAGTCTTAAAAAGGAGCACCATGATTCAAAGTATCAAACCACCACACTGGGAGACAGTCAGGACACTGGTTCCTATTTCATCCAAACACATTAAGTTTTAGGTCTCACTAGTCTGCTGCTCAGCATTCTAATAACATGGAAAATGAAGCCGAGTTTTTACTGTAATACGTTACATATTATGAGTAAAGTTTTTTAAATACAAATGATAAACGCTAGGACTTTGGTTGCTTGCTTTTCATGTGAGCTAATTTTTCACTAGCAATTAAGCCCTAAAAAGGCCTTGCAGTAACTGTTTATACCCCCTGTTTTAAGCACGCTGAAGTTTAAAACTATGACTTGGGAAAAATTAACTGTCAGGTTTCTACAGCAAGCACCTGTGAAGCAACTCGTGATTTGAGGGAGTAAGACTAATTGTTACAAGTATCAGTTGCTCCATCACCTTAAAGCCAACTAAGCCCCATAAAAGGCAGCACACAAAGTAACAAAAACTGGCTTGGCGGCTTCGCATAAAGCCCTCTTAGACCCACGCTGCTTGCAATAGTGATCAAGTTTCAGCAGTGAACAACTGCTAACAACTACCGGCACATTACTTTTTGCTTGGAAAACTGAACGCTTCTACCTACGCAGGATTTAATTTTTTTTAGGATTCTTGGGTGTTGTGCAGCCACTAAATCTGTCTAATACTGTTGAATAAATACAGCTCAATATTCATGCTTTAAAGATATAAACTCTATTGCTACTCTCTTAGGCAGCTACTTAGTATGTCAGTATCAGGCTGCAAACAGAGCTCTTTATAAATCTGTCCTACAGAGGTCCCACGGAAGGAGCTTTAATTACTGTCATCTATTTTCTTCTAAAACACAATTCAGATTTGGAGTATTAGAGAATGTGAGGTGAGTGTGAATTATTAAACTGACAGTCCCTAAACAGCTAGTAAAGTTTTCAAGAAGACTGACAATTTTTATTAATAATCGATAACTTGATAATTTAAAACTGCTGACTACAAAAGTAAGAAACAACTGAAGACAAGTAAGGTACCAAGGCCAGCTTGTTATAAGGGAAGACTGTCCAGCACGTGAAGCAGAACATCTCTCCTGGAGGCACTCCAGTAAGCACCCAGCCAGGGTTAGCTCTTCCAAATCCTTACATCCAGAATTTTTCAGCGATTAATTTGACAGCAGCATATCAGAGCAGAGGCATATCAGAGGCGAATTTGGATATCATGTGTGTGACCGTTTTACCGAATTTACGACTTCTATTAAATGTAAGAAGTCTTTGTCCTGGGGAGTTTAGGCAAAGTGAATCAAAAAGGCCAAAGGAGAGGGAGAACAAGCTCAGCCTACGCTTCCCTGCAGCTGCCAAGAGCTATTTTCCCTGCTCTGTGGCAGCCTGGGGAGTTGGTGTGCTGTTCCCCAGGCCCTTTGCTGTCCTTCAGCAGCCTCGCTCTGTGTAACAACAGCCAAAGAAACAGCTTTTCAGACTAGGCATTAATTATTTTACTGGAAGCTTTCTTTGTGCCAGAAAAGAAGCAAGCGTTATTCTTCATTTCTCACAAGTGATTTATAATTTCATGATAATGACACTTATGTTCCTAAATCAGACTAGAAACTTAGATATCACCAGAGATAAAATGTGAGCCTTTCATTTTTAACCTACTTGTTTTGCAGTCAGTGACATCTATTGCATAACTTTCTCACAGACCCACCTTCAAGATATTCAAGGCTGAAACAGAAGTGGCAGAGGTTCAGTTTTGATACCTGATTGCCCTGGGGGTTTTCTCACACCATCAGTACAGATTATGACAGGTACATATGTATACATACATACACAGAGTCCCCCCAAAAAGATTATTTTTTAAAAATTAATGTCAACATTATGATTCTGAACAAAAGTGGCCCACAGGCCATGCAGTGAAAAGCACTGCAAGAGAACCTCCAAAGCCTCTTTCAGTTAGTACTACAGTTCTGATGAAGAATGAACAAAGACGTTCCCAGTGCTTGCCATGCCTTGTACTCAATAAAAGCAATTGGAAGCTGCCACATTTCACCCAGGATGAATGTGGCACTCAGAGGCTTGGCACCTTTACAATGGAAGTGCTGGACATACTGGCTCTTTATATAAAAAAAATAACATTGTTAAGTATATATATATATATATATATGTATATATATATATATATATATATATAGGTCTAGTGAATTCATTACAAATCAGACATTTTGATAACTACAGTGTTCACTCTAATTGTTATTTCTTTAAAGCATCGATTTTCTTTTCAAGAAAGGCCTTTTACAGCAGGATGGAGCAACCAACTAAAAGCCAAAGTCCATTTTCACAGCGCTTATTCCAGGTAGGTGAAGAGTCAAGGATGCTTATCACACTGAAACAAAACAGTGAGAACAGCAGCCTATGGAATTTTAGGATTTTATCAAGCACTCTTTTTAACTACCCCATGCAATTTGTTTACATGTCAAACATCACCTAAACGGCACTGAAGTAGATC
>JAVFHW010000441.1:10038-23986 GCA_032159205.1 Eurystomus glaucurus suahelicus | reverse complement strand
CCCACTAATTTTGCTGCTAGTCAGGTGTGATTGCTCGTGTGCAGATTTAGCAGATGACAGGCCTGTCGTCGTGCCTTTTTATGTGCAGTTTAATGTATATATGGCTCATTTCTCTTTCAGACTTAAGTTCTATGAAGGAGCCTTGTTGTTCAGACGCAGATTGAGGCTGCAGTGGTCAGATAGGTAACATTGTTGGCCATTGCTGAGCTACTCTGAACGGGAAGTAAGGTTTCTTCATATCTGTACTGTTTTTCAACAGTTCATCAGACAGAACAAATGCAAGTCAAGCATTTCATTTGGACTTAGTAATAGTTGATAGGGAAGTCCATGTGCATTTTTTACTTCTTGTTTGTTTGGTTTTTTTGGGGGATTGTTTTTTTTCTTTTTTTCTTTTTTTTTTTTTTTTTTTTTTTGTTATAAATTTGTCAAAACAATTATGGATACCAGTACAAAATAAAGTAGGATATATGTCTCCTTGTTGTCTGCTGTTCTCTTTCAGCCAGGAAATCAAAGGATAAGTCCATAACTAACAATGCAGTCCACAAAGTGTTGGAAGGAAGATGTGTATGCATGAATGACACTTGCATAGCAAACCATTCATTCGGATGGTGTTGTTATGCTACAGTGTAAAATATGGGGAATATTGAAGGCAACTAAGTATTGAAGGAGGACATCTGAGAACTAACTATGCTTTCCTATTTACTCTGCGTTTTAGTTTCATGTGAACTGGCAATCAAGTGGCATTCTATTTATAACCTTGTTCAGCTTTCAAAAACAGCTGCTCCAGGAGGGATCCATGCATCATACTCCACCTTTCCATGCAAATAGTTCACTCCTGGAATTTGTGTCCTTGCAAAACTCTGTCTGCTTTTGCCAGTTCTCTAAATAATTGCTCTGAAACCTAGTCTGTTCTGGACTTTCCAGAGGAAAGTCTTATGGAGATGGGGCAATATATAGGTAGCTAGAACTTGTCCTTCAGATGTTATCATTTGGTAAGAATTCCCATTGTGATGATAGAGGGAAAATGTGGGTCTTATCGGTGTATCTGTTAGCTACATTTTCTTCAGCATTTGTAGGCTAATTAGTCTCAATTTCCGACAGAGCTTGTATCTGAAGTCTCCAGAGACAGTCAAGCCTCAGGGAGTCTGTCAGTAATACCCTGTTCTTTGATTCAGTTTGGGCATCTCTTAGCCTAATGCTGGTGGGAGGAGTCCTGCTGCTGGATCAACTTTCAGTTCTTAAAAACATCACAGGGCTGTTACACTGAAAAACATTGGCAGTAAATGGTAGTATCCAATTTAAATTCTGCTTTGAAATTGGCAAATGTAATTTTTCACTCATGATACTTTCCCAAGAAAGTCTTTGCAGCTTTGTGTCATTGTGGCAATATTTCAGCGGCTAATGACCATACCAGTTCTAATAGCAGGTAAAGTGTTTGGTGCCATCACAACAAAGGCCTGTATGTGGATGAAGTATAGCATATAATAGTTTGACTAGAGAAACGGCAGCATGGGTTTCTTACAAGAAAGAAGCGAGTCCGTAATTCCTCTGAAGTATTTCATGTGACAGGTTTATTTGCTTTTCTCTGAAGGGTCATGCTTCTGAGGATGGCAGCTGTGTAGCCAGGAGGAAAACTGGAGACTTTTTTTTTTATCTCTCCTTTTTCCTTTGGTTAACTGGTTATCCAGAGAAAATCTATTATTCTAAAATAGTTTGCAGAGAGGCACTGGTTCAGTTTATCTCAAAGTGGTTGTCAGAAGTTGTGGTGCTTGATACAATGCAAGTAACTATCAAAATAAGTCAGTTCTCCCTAGTCTGTGATATCCTTATTCACATACTATTCTCTAACATCTTCTGTTGTGATACGAAATTTTTAAGCTTACTAGATTTCTTAGAGACAGTGTTGTGATGCTGTGTCCTGAGCTTCCACTCCCCCCTCTTTAAAGACTGCTTCCTATCTTACTAAGTTTTTCTCACCCTGTTTTTTAAGATTTGGGAAAGGTTTGAAATCTGTAAATTAACTGTAAGGAAACCAGTACTTAGGTTAGTTGTGGTCAAATTTTATAGTTTCAACAGCTGTTGCTAAAAAGAGAACTGTAAATATATTATTATATAGGTACGGAGAACTTACTAAACTAATTAGTAGCTCCCCCTCTCTACTGAGATGAATCATAGTAAAACCAAAACTAATTATAGTTCTGAAGTAAGTTAATTGTCCTGTTCATAAGTAGGGTTGCAAAACAGGTTTGGCAAGAAGCTGTTGCGTGTATGGACAACTGATTAATTTTGATATTGACTGTGTTACATTCAATACCTTATTAACTTATAAAATTAGTAGTGGCTTATTGAATGTAGATAGAATTGGGTATTGCTGTTGAATGTTTAGTTCTTCCTGAACTACATTGCCCAGGGTGGGAGAGCAAAATCAATTCCTTAAAATCCTAGAAACTTGTCATTCTCAGTGTTGCTTTTCCTTGGACAAACAAACAGCAAAGACCACCAGAGATGGAAATTTAAATGTTAAGGAGAAAGAAATGTGTTATTTTCCCCAGTTTTTGCTCCAGCTGTATTTCAGCACATGGGATCTTAGTCTTTGAAAATAATTCAGAGTAAGAAGAGTCAGCTTTAAATGATCAGCTTTGTAGCTGATGCTCTTGCAGACTTGGAGATAGTCACAGAGTATTTAATCAGCCTTTCTTCTTTAATTCTTTGCATAATACTTTTCATTAGTTATTTTCAGGTGCACTGTACATTTGATGTGCTAAACCTCTGGCATTGAATTTTCTTTTCCAGCATGCATTAAAACCAGTCATCTGTCGGAACTGGCTAAACCCAGAATTGGTAGAGGTGTTTTATGTTTTTTCTGCCTACAAGTCTAGCAAATTAACTGCTGCTTGAAAAATAATAAATTTACTTGTTTGATTATGGGGACACAAATGATTGACTGCTGTTTTAACGTAAACTGTGTAGCTTCCTTGTGCAGCATCTTCCTCTGCACTTTGGTGTGTGCTCAGAAAACCAGTTCTATAGTGATATATTCTGGCATACACTAAATACTTTGTGAAACTAGACTAACAGAAGATTTTAGAAAGATACAGTTGAACTCCCCCAGTTTTTTTCATTAATGATGTTTTCCGAGTAGAAATTGGCAGAGTTGGAATTGAAGTTCACAGTATAATGAATGAATTAGAGGAAAAGACATCTTTGAAACAAAACCAGACATCTTTAATGTGCTCAATCTAATATGTCAGGCACAAAATTTGGTATAGTCATTGGGTTTTCAGTGATTGTATAGAAAAGCTTATCATATATAAGAGCATTGGAGAAAAAGAATGTTACTTCTTAATTGTAAAAACCACAAGAGATTATAGTGAGCAGGTATTGCCTTAAACTGGATATATTTGGGGTTTTTTTCCCTGTTAGTGAAAACAAGACTTGGCAACTGTAGTCCTTAAAGAATTGCAGAGGGGCAGCTGAAAGAGCAGTATGTCATTGAGACCTGTTGTTAACAAACTGAATTTGCAGGAGTTTGAGGAAACTGTCTAAAACGAATTCCCTGATACCATGTCATTTAAACCAGTACCAAGGAATAGAAAGGTACAATACAGATGAATAAAACAGCTTTTTGAAAAAGTGTTCTGGGTGATCCTAGCACATAAAGATGATTTCCACCCCCCCCATGTTCCAAGTAAATCGACTGAGATAATAGACACCCATCTGGACAAGGCAACAAATAAAGAAAACCTGGCTGCTTATATTTGGTACATACAGGAAAACCAGAAAGATATGTGAGCTGGGAGACAGGATTAAACTTGGATGAGTATTTCTGGTGTCTGAGTGCTGAATACTTAATTTCAGTCTAATCAGCCTTCTGTTATCTTCGGGATTATTTCACTCATAGATCTCACTGAGCTGTGGAAGTGGAGGTGCAGGAGGCAGTGGGACCTGCAAGTGGTACAGCCGTGTAGCACAACACTGTGTAAATTTGATAGCTTGTTTTGCTACTACCTCAGGAATCTTTGCTTGTAGTTAACAATGTCATTGACCTTTTATCTGTTACACCTTCCATGTGTATTTTGTGGTTTAATTGTTATAGTTTGTGTTAACTGCTTGTCTCCTTGGTGTTGTCCCACTTTGCTCCTACTCAGTGATGAAGTGTTGACAATCACTTTAGTGTATTTTCTTTTTTTAAAAAAAATATGATATGCAAGGTCTGGGATTATCTGGTGCCTTCTGTCACTCTGTCCTGAAATAAGAGAATAATTTCCAGTGTTAGGTTTTAGGATATTGAGGATTGATAGGGGAACAACTTCTGTTCCTTATGTACTAACATACGTTTGTGAAAAAATGTAGACTCTTACAGATCACATTATTTGTTCTTTGGTAGGACTGCTTTGCTGAAGCTTGTTTTTTTGGTTTTGTGTTTCTCTATTTTTTTAATAATACTGTCTAGATCAGATGTTGTTATCAATGGATCTACTTACTAAGTTTTAATATTTTAATTTTCTAAATCACCAACATTTTTGCTGCTGTTGTATCTTGACATACAGCATAAAACATTGATTAAAGAGGGATTTCTGACAACATATAGAAATACATCCATCCTAAGAGGAGCTAAAAGGAAATGATTAAAAATTGGTACAACTGAGATTGTTTATTTTCTATCCCTCAGAAATTCAAGTTGGCTGTCAGTTTTAAGTTTTTTAAGTTGTCTGCAATTTTGTAAACTTTGCTTGACATGGGCTGAATTATGCAGATGTACTTTTACTTTTGAAGGGAGTAACCTTATGTGTAATGTTTGTGCACTGAACATTAATCATGTGTGTTAATGGTTGCCAAGATGTATGAGTGTATTTAAGTGTGTTGTAGTCCCGAGGCTTTGCATGTATAATTACATTATTCAAATTATACTCAGGATGCAAATGTGTTTGCTTTGTATCCTTTACAGTCCCTGTCTTCTTGTGCAAACAGCCGGAGACTGTAAAGATCTGTGTGCACTTCAGAAGTCTGTTCACATTTGATTGCAATATTTAATTGAATTTACATTGTATGCTTTTAAAGACAACCTTTGTACAAATAATGTATTTGCTTTGTATATATCTGCCTGTGTCTTGAAACTGAGTGTTTCAGACAGCTTTGTAGTTAAGTTGCACCTTGATCTTGTAATAATGAGCTTTAGATACATGAGAGCTGTCTCTTGCTGCAAAAACAAGTCGTGTACTGGATTTGTATTTCAAGATGAGGCAGTGACGTGGGAGATCACTTTAGATCTCCTTCTTTTCTAATATTTATTTTTTCCTTTAGCCTTCTTCCAATTGGATTGCTTCCATTGACTGCATTAGGGTAAACCATTAAGCGTATTTGTGTTTAGTCATTTTGAAGTTGTTGCACTGCAATACTATGAGTTCTTGTGACTGCCTGTGATTCCTGATTCTTATCCTTGGATGTCCCCAAAACAGTCTAGTGGGATATAACTGATCATGTATTAAGAACTTGTTGACGCTTCCGACTAGTCCTGTCCCAGCAGTAAGGAAAAAGATCAGTTCAGGTATAAAGTATGCCAGCCTTGAAACAAAGCTGGATTTTTCACTGATTAAGTGCAAGTCTCAGCGTTTTCGTGTCTTTGGGGCTTAGTGAGTTGCTGATTCAGATATGTCCCAAATGCTTTAGTATGTGTTGAATCATTAAATATTGAAAGTGAATATTGTGAGATGGAATTCAAGTCACATCAGTGAATTTTAATATCTCCTTATTTTCCTCATTTTGTTCTTCAAGGATTTGCAGACTTTCCTCAGGAAATTTGAACACTTTAATGCTGCCGCTCTCTACTTAGGAGCTATCATGAGGAAGATGGGGCTCCATCCTTCTCTTCCCTGTGAAGTAAATGCATTCTGAACCGTTAGTGATGTTTGTTCAACCTGTATTGGACTACTGAAACTTCACTAGTATAGAAAAGTATTATACAAAATTCTTTGTTCAGGTTATATGGCATTGTTGTTATTATTACTGAGGTATGTTCCCATTGCTTACCTTTCCTAGGAAATGGAGAAAAATGTAGTTCCTTTTTAATTTGTTTTTATTTTAGAAACACTGTTATGTCCTGAAAACTCTTCAGTAATAAAGGAGTCCCTTGAGTTAAACACCAGGGGATTTTGGTCATCTAGTATGAGTACATACAGTTCAATGCAACAAGCAACGAAGCTTTTAAAACTAAGCTTTTAAAATATTTTTTTTAATGTCCAATGGTAGTTCAACTTGTGTCAGTATTACTTAATAGTCATCTATTACCAAGACTGAGATTTGTACTTTAGCACAACTCTTGACATCATCTATGTTTAAACTCTAATGCTGGGCAATTTCCAAGTGTTTATGCTTGTAATCTCATGGGATTATGTACCTGTAACTGTTACAGTGTGTATATCTATATATATTTCAAATCTTCCCCCAAACCCGGCAGTGTATAATTGCTATACTACCCAGGATTAAATGCTAAATTTCATTAGGTAGGTGTGCGGATTAGTAAATACTTCAGTTCTACCCCGTCCAAATTCCCAGTTTCACCTAGATAGCCTTGTGGGAAAGGCAGGCTCTGCTTCTTTTGCTGGAAGACATGTCTCTTTAGGATATGCTCGTAAACTTCTATATAATCACTCCTTAATCTGTTTAAAAATGTGTACTGAGTTAGTTTAAACAACTTTAAATGCCCTAGAAACTTTGACGTGGGCTAGGGGATATTCATGTGATTAGCCCTCCTGGCTGATCTGAAGAAGCAGTAGCCTCTGACAGACACTTAAAGGTAACAGGAGGACTGGCAGCAGTATTGGGCACATGCATCTTCAGCTGTGAGAGGATGTGACTGCTAGGAATGTGCTTCTCTGAAAAGGAGATTCCAGTAACTTTTTTTTCTTTCCTTTTGCTAGTGATTTTTCCATGTTCCAGTACTCATTTTGACTGAGTGCTTGAGATGATAGATCGTGGGCCTGCTGCTAGCAGTCCTAACTTTTGCACTGGGGTTGTCATACCGCTGTTTCAGCTTCTTAGACATTGTCCTTCCTGAAAAGTAGAGCTCCTAATTAATCTTGAGCGTTACACAGTGAAGTAGTACTTGAGAAAATAAAGCAGAATGCCTGATGTGATATGTATTTCCCAAAGTGTTGTAAGGATTGTCTGGGTTACTATGTTAATATTATTTTTACAAGAAAATATTCAACATACATTACTGTTCCACACACTATTAAAGATGAATACTTCTCAAATTGAGAGAAGTGTGTGCAAAGACACATTGAAAGCCACAGTAATGCTCTTTACTCCAACTTGCAACACTGTATAATATTTCCTTTTGCTTTCAGTTAATGGAAGCCTCGTTTGAGTCCTTTGATGAGAAGAAAACAGGACTCAAGTGTATTTTGCTTAATCTGATGACTATTCAGTTGTGTTGGTATCTGTTTTAGAGTTTCAAGTTGTTTACTTAGGCAACATTTTAGTTCTGGTGGGGGGAAAAAACAGAACATGCTTTTGCGTTTGTTTAATCACACTTAAGCTATTTCAGATAGTTTTGTGTTGAGACGAGTAAGGTGGTACATGTTATCCTTTTGCCTCTGGTTGCATTATACATAGATACAGCTTTTCTTTGTTTTATAGTGAGAATTTTTGTCCTCTGTAGAAATGAGAAATATTTGTGACATAATATAAACAGTTCAAGTGCCTTTTATCTCCGTGAGTAGTTTGTATATGATCATTTGACTACTTCAAAGGACTGAACAAATATCAAAATTGCTGAAAACTGGCATTTTTTTCTCCTGTCACAAAACCACATTTTTTTCCTGCTCAGCTGCAACCTGTGACAAGAACAATACAGAAAACTTTATTATGGGCAGTGTAAGTGGGGACATGATAGCTGTCAGAATATGGTGTACTTGTGAATGAAATCCACTTAGTACTAGTCAGTACAGCACACTCGCTCAAAAGCCAGTACTTAGAAGACACAGATAAAATGCCTTCTCTGAGACCGGTAATCGTACTTCATGATGCATTTTTGCCACTGACAACAAAATTTTGTATTAATACAATTGAATTTTATGTATTAAGAATCTTTGAAGCATAAAACATGGTAGATATCAAACAGAAATCAAACTTATAATGTTCATATTCTTGTAGCCTTACCAGTGGTGGAGCCTAATGGAAGCCAATATTCAGGAGTGGAAACTTTTAGTATCTGAAATATGTTTGAAAGGTAGTTGCAGACACTGCTACTAATGCAAACAAACATTATCTGTGATGTTACCTGTGGTAACTTTTGCAGATTCGGTAGAAGCAAAGCTAAAACAGAAGTCTTTTCCAAAATGCTTATTAATTACCCTAAAGTATATAACATCACTGAACTTTTTTTTCTACTTCAGCAGATCTCCTTTTGCTTTTCTTGTGAGATCAAATTTTGTGTTAGTATACTCATCAGGAGATATTATGGGCTTCTTGGATTGTAATTCAGGACATAGTGTCCTATCTTCTGTAGTTTATCTTAGTGTTAACACATGAAAGTTTTGTGTCTCTTAATACACAAAGCTTATCCTGAAGTGTATCTTAGGATTTGATTACATGTCGGGTGTTTATAGCAAAGCTCTTATGTATTAAAATGGCAAGCGAATCTCGTCGTAGAAATGAAAATATTTTGTATTTCTCTGTGGTGTTCAGACCTTCAGGTCTGATGTACTATTAAAAGCCGAGAAGAATTGGGGTTATCTCTTTTGAACTTAAACCATAATGAAGTAGTTGTTCACAGTAACTCGAAATGTAATCTTTTAAGCCTTGACAGAACCAAGAGTTACCATTTTTTGGCATTTATACAGTAGTACAAAACATTAAGAAAGTATAACACAGGGCCTTGATCAAAGGACTATAGGTCATGCCGGTGGATTAGGTTTCTGGCAGTACTGCTGATTCACCCTCTGCTTTGATAAATTGCTTCAGTTTCCTGTGTCACAGTTTCAGTGCCTATAAAATAGGGCTACTGCCAGCCTATGTAGCTAACAAATGTTTTTCAAGATTTTAATTAATCTTCCAGAATTTTAACACCTTGATAAAAGTTAACTTGGTGCATGTTGTGTATAGTCCTGTCGCGGTCGATTCACCACAAGTCCTGTTTACCGTATGGCATATGGAGAATTCTGATTGCTGGAAAAACAGTGTGGTGAGACATTAAAGTGATACTGAGTCACTATGTAGAGTTTAACGTCATCAGCAAAATAACCTATATACAAACGAACTGAACTTGCCATCTTTTCATTGAGTGGCCTCAGAAATACGTAAACTCTACCCTAGAAAATCAAGAGTAGTTTTTAAATGCGCTTAGAGAGCAAGATAACATGTGCTCTGCATTGGGAACAGATGCTGGCTCTGTTTCAGTTTTAAACTAGGGCATTCCAAATGTCACAGCAAGCTAGTGCTGAGGGACTTGGCCTTGGAAAGAGCCAGCTTGACATAAATGAGTGTTCATTTGACAAATAGGATCTATTACTAGTTTTCTGAATAAGGGTTGTCTTTTAATGTCTCATACCATGGTGGTACAGCTTTGGTTCAAAGTTTAGTTGTATTTCTGTAGAGCACAATTGTACCTTCAAGCTAGACCTTCATCATGAAATGATCTGTACTTTTTCAATGGGAAATTCTGGAGTACAGTTTTAAATACATGAAGGTTTTGCATGCTTGAAGCATTAAACTTCATTGCTGTCATCAGTTCTGAAGTAGCGGTGGCTAAATTGCTTACAAAAGAAAGGTATGTGTACCTCTGCCAAAATGACCATGTAGAAAGCAACTGACCAGCAATTTGTATGAGGATTGTGAGCTAAATGGTGTCATAGCTGCTGTGAACAGAGAATACAAGGGGTGTTGTGGTGTTTTGGTATTGCTCCCTGAAGGGAGATTAGAGCTGTATATACGTGCCCAAAAACCAAAGTTAGGTAGTTTTCTAGGGGTGAGCGGCAAGGCATTGCTTGGTTTGACATTGTGCACAGTGAAGCATTGTGAAGAAAAACATTACAAGGCAGCTGCATTTTCTCTTTTGCCTGCTTTTCCATATTTAAATTCATATTGTGAATGGTCAAGGTAGTGCTTCTTCCATACAGAGGATGTGGCCTTGGAAATGGTCCTTAGTTTAATATAAATTAAAAAAAAAATAAAAATTATTGATCAGTGTACTGAGCATGACACTGTACCTTGAGATTTCAGAAGTGCATAATGTTTGGTGAAAATGGGTGGATGGATAAAACCTGAAAAATTTATTGATCGCTGTATGGAAAAGGGCACTGTACCTTGAGGCTTTGGTTAGTGCATAACGTCTGATGAAAATGGATGGGTGGAGCATTAGATTAATAGCTTTCCAGATTTCAGCTATGGAAACACTTCATAGGGAGGTCATCATTGCCATTTGAAATTTAACAGTGCTTTTTTGTTTCATTTTATTTTATTCTTCTTGATGGTTTCACTGTAGCCATTTCAAAGCAAACCTCATCCATGTTCCACTGTCCAGTGAGATGCTCTTGGTGATGACAGCTTGATCACTTGATCCCTGTCTTAAACAGGCCTTATTTGAAGATAAGAAATGAGCTATTGAATTTCTTAGTGTGTTTAATACTTTATAAAATAGGGAGGTTTCTGGAGGCAAAAGATTCTGACTGTTGTCTCCCTTTCCCCATTTTTTTTCTTGGGGGAGTAAGGAAGCTGTTTAAGTATTGTAGTTTTGCTTGTATTTAATTCCTTCCTCAAATCAATATTTAGATAAATAGACATCACATGATAAATAACTAATCACACACATATATATAAAATCACATATGCTAGTGTGTGCAATCCTAACAATGTTTTAAAACATGTTTTAAATGAGGCAGTGTTAAGTATGAGGCATTGTATGTCTGTATCAAGTGAAACATTTACTGAAACTTGTATAGCTACTGTGTTCTTAAGACCAAAAAATCCTCATCTAACAACAATAACAGGTCAATTCATACCCAATTTTGCCAACAGGCTTCTTTAAGGAAATAAAAATTGCAATTGAAGATGCGATTAGAACACATTTACTGTTTCTTGCTTACTGATTTAAGTGATTTAGATTAAAACCTAACCATATGGGAAGGAGGAAAATCTGTTGCTCTGCTTGTTTTCAAAATGGGTTTAAGTAATCTCCAGTGTTTCTGTACAGAGGATTCTCAGCGGGCGCCTGCGTTGGTTTGCAGACATCACCTCGCTTCCAGATGTATTATGCACTAATGTATTGTGCAATGCCCAAGAATCATCCACTGCCGTAAAACTTTTCTATTCTGTAAGTGAAAATGTGATGGGACTGGCAAACACTAGATTTTTGTGTTGGCCTGCAGAGTGCATCTTTCTGGCCTCCCAGAGTGCATCTGCGAGTTGGGTATTATTGTGTTGTATTTTGCATTACAGTAGCACCCTAGAAGCAAATTGTTAGGTTTCTATTATGCAAAGTGATATATAAGCATAGAGCAGGTGATATTTCCCACCTCGGCAAACAAGAGTTGCAGAAATAAAAATAACCTGAAAGTAGGAATCTTCACTGAAAATAGAAGTATCTTTCAGTGATTTGAAAAAATAATAGGATTTAACTGAAAAGTACAATAAACCAACCGTTAAGGACCCAAGTTCAAAGTCTGTTCCTCAAGGAGAAAAACTGGGTAAGGAACAGTGGTAAAGAGAGAATGGTGAGCTAGAAGGATGTACTCCCAAATCAGGAGTACTTGCATTCTTGCCAGTAGTGCATGGTGCATAAGATTATTATTTTAATCTCTCTCTGGTGATGGCTGTTCCTGGTTAACAGAAATCGTGGCACTTATGAGATGTCACAGTTTCATGTCTGTAAAATGAGGGATAAGAAAGTACGGTTTTTATCTTTTTAAAGCTAGCTTAGGTGTGCTTTAAAAGCAGGCACTTTATAACCATTTCACACGGTCAGTATCTTCTTTTCAAAAAGAAAAACTATTTTTGCCAAATACGATCTTTATGTAATGTGGTACCTGAGCTATGCTATGAGGGATTTTGAATTTTGGAGGTGGCTTCTAGTTCCAGCAAAACCTAGATACCAAACGGTACCTTTTTCCTGGAAGGAGAGCTTTATCAACATTGAATGAGGTGCAGTTGTACCTGTGGGACTTGCTTGAAGGTCTTTGAGGGAGTGTGGCAGGGAGTGTGGCAGGGATGTTTAGTGCCTGCTTCTCAGATTGTGCTGTGGCAGTCTGTGATTTTGAGGGACCAGATATGGATATCAGGTGTTCTTTTCCAGTGCTGGCAAGTATATGGGACAAATAAAAGGCAGGAAGAGGAGACAAGTGAAGAGAGGATGAACTACTTTTCCAAATTTGTGCTACAGTGCCAGAGGCAACACTGGGCTCTCAAATGGTTCTACCTTGAACTGAACCCGAATGACTTCAGAAATGTCAGATTTTCAGATATGGAGAGAGTTCTGTTGCACTTCTTCATTCTCATTCGAGTTTCCTCAAAACAAGGCAGGAATGTTGAGTGAATTCGATAGGTTTCATATTTCAAAACAGCGTAGCCTAATGTGTAGGCCTGCCAACTAATGCTCTTTACCTGGAGTTTTGTTCTGAGAGTTGTACGAACACAGGATAAAAAAGACAATGGTACTTCAGTTTAAGTCCTTTTGGGATTTAAGTAAGAAGACCAGGTTTATCAGTATTTGTCTTTTCTAAAAGTGCTTTCTGTGGATTATTATGTTCATTATAGCCTGTTTTAATAAAATGCAGGCACGTAAAAGCTAGAGCTATTTCTTTATTTAGTTTAAAACATCTAGTTCAAGAAGAGACCATATTGTTTTCAAAATACTTCATTTTCCCCTCTTCATGTGGATAGTACAGTATTGTTTTTAAGTGCAAAGGTAAGTCAGCTTGTATATAGGGAATAAGGACATAAAGTTTCTGGGCCCTTGCCTTACTCAATATGCATTTATAGATTTCTTCTTTCTCCTCCATCTCTTCCTTTCACATCACCTTTCCAAAAGTTTCCTTTGTATTTTATCTTGTAAGTATATATCAAATGGAATGGTACTGGACTTCAATGTTACTTTTCAAACTGCAACATTAATAATGGAATTGAAGTTGAGTTTTCTCTAGTTTAAGAGATGTAGGGTTGTAGATAACACCTGGAAGATCAACTTCCAGTTCTTTGCTGAAATAGCAAGAACATGTTTTACTTTCTACTTGAGACTCAAACATATTCTTCTTTATATTGCTATACAAAAGATTATACTTCTTGAACTATGTAATACTTGCTGTCTTTCAGCTAAGTTAACCAAATAACGACAGGGTTATTTTCTGCTTTATTGCTAGTGGTTTTAGAGGAAACATCAGCCTGTGAACCTGTGAAATGTTCATTTGGCTGTTTCTGCACTCTTATTAAAGGTGGTGGAAGTGCTAGCAACTGTGATGCTTTCTTAGGATTTGTAAAATAAGAACCATATGAATTGTTTCAAGATTTACATTTGCTGTATTGGTTAGTTTTTTATCTGTTGGTGCCCATTAGCAGGGTCTTGATTGCTTCTTCAGTGGTAGTGTTTTGAAAGAGTATATAACTAGTATTTTTCTTTACAGGGAGAAGAGAATTTATCCAAAGATTAAAACTTGAAGCAACCTTGAATGTTCATGATGGATGTGTAAGTCACTTGTTGCTTTGTTTGTTAAAATACGTTAAATTGTAATTTTGTTGCCACAATAATAGTTCCTTAACTTAAAAATGCAAATACTATGTATTAAAGCTGAGCTGGAAAGTTCTGCTTGTTGAGGCCTACATCATAATTCTCAAGGCAGATGGTTCTTCTTAAACATCTGACGCTTCACCTTTAAAGTGAAACAAAATCCCATTCCTGTACCTTAATACTGCATTCCACTACTGATTGTATTAATCTACTATGCCAGAAAACAAT
>JAVFHW010000440.1:29164-49261 GCA_032159205.1 Eurystomus glaucurus suahelicus | reverse complement strand
AAGGTTATCTGCCATTAATATTAGGTATTGGACAGAATACATTCAATATGTCTTGGGCAGAGCAAATACAACTCAGGTGATGTCAGAGAAGCTGTTTGTCTTAGAAACGAATGTAACCTATTGATTACATGGGTAAGTTTTAATTACATTAAGTACTAGTTTGTGCTAGTTATAAAAAAATTGGTTTGCAAATTTTGGTACAGGTAAATATGCTGATTTCTTGTTTCACAGTTGTAACCCACCTGCTGTCCCCTACCTTGGAATGTACCTGACGGACCTGGCATTTATTGAAGAAGGAACACCAAACTTCACAGAGGAAGGCCTTGTCAATTTTTCCAAAATGAGAATGGTAATTTCAGTTCCTTATATGCTTTCCCAACAGGTGTTTAATTATGTGAGTTAATTACTTATTTAATTGTAACTCCTTTGAATTTAACTTCTAAGACGTACAAGTGTATTGGCATCATGAAGATAGGTAGCTGTTTGAAAGCAATTACTTCACCCAGTCTTCTATCACCACCTTCTGGTAAACTGAGTATTTTTACAGCGTGATTTTGCCTCCAATTTGTTCTCTGAAAAATGACAGACAGGAAAAGCAGCTGTCCAAAGCTCATGAAGGACCAACAAAAGGCTTTTTGAAATAACCAAAATTAAAGGAATTTAGTGATTCACCAGAAAGGAGTAGTCACAATCTTCTTTTCAAGTGTGCTTGGATCCATCTAAAAAAGCATTTTAAAGTTGATTTCTCTCCAACTACCATGTAATGTTGTTTTGTAACAACTCGTCAGAGGGAAGCATGGAAATTTCTAATCTCAGCTTAATGCCCATCTTACAGCTACACATAGCAGCAGTCCTCAAGGCAAAGAGAAGAGAGAATATCAGTATGTGGAGAGGAGAGACAAGGTGGTTCACTTGAGGCTGGCTGAACAATAGATGGTTAATATAGAAACGTTAAATCCTTAGAAGCCATTAGGAGATTATCTCTACCCTTCCTTTTCCTCCTTTGACAATAAATGGCATCATTTGGTGCAAAATTCTTGCCTTATGTGGCTTAGCTGAAATCAAAATGCAGCTGTATTTACTCATATACATGTATTCTTTTGAAAGATCTCACATATTATCAGGGAAATACGTCAGTTCCAGCAGACCTCCTACCGCATAGAGCATCAGCAGAAGGTAAGGCTCTTCTTAGGCACTGCTACCTACTAATGAAATCAAAGCTGGGATAGCCATCAGTTATAAGATACAGCTGTTGGTGAAGGCTGAAATGAATGTATTCTGCTCCCCCACACAGAGGGGAGAGAACAGACAGAAATACAGACAGGTGCTCTGGGGCTCTAATACCCTCACCCTGTCAGAAACTCTTTATTTGATGCTGTATATAGAAACAAGATTTCTCCTCCTTCTCTGGAAGCCCTCTTGGGATTGCAGCCTTCATGGGTCTGGGGTATGAAGGAATGGATTCAAAGGGAAGTGTGTTCATCCTGCCCATCTGGAAGTGCAGTTCCCCAGGGAATCCCAGAATCCTGGGATTAGGGGAGAGGAGATGGCCCAAGCGTCTGCTGTGTGCATCTTGAAGTTCTTTTCCCCTTGTCGCTTATGAAAGACATGAAAACTTGCCCAAAGCCAGTTTGTGCCTTCAGAGAAGATTTTGTCTCAGACTCCAGAAGAGCAATGTGGGCTTAGGTAACGTGGCCAAGGATTTGCTTATTACTAAGAGGCCGTAATTAATTCCTAGAGCACTGCAGGTGCAGCTTCACACCATTCAGATGAGATATTGTGTTTCTCAAGAAAACAATGTGAGGGGATCTCACAGTCCAAAATGGGCTGGAGGGGAAAAGGAAAGCAGAGAAATTTTTGTGTAAGTAACCAAGTGTGTTCATCTGTGCTTTCTCCATTCCAGGTCACTCACTATTTACTTGACAAGACACTCATCATAGATGAAGATACCTTGTATGAGCTTTCCCTAAAGATTGAACCCAGACTCCCTGCCTGAAGAGCCAGCTTTGCCTCAGAAACTACAGAAAGCTTTAGTACAATGAACAAAATTATGCATGCCAAGTCCTAAAGACAGCAAGGGAAATATTGAGAAGAATGCAAGCTCTCTTTTCCAATAAGAGATACAGAGCCTCACAGCATTTCCCTCTCAGGCAACAAACACAAGCATTGGAGGTGGAAGACAAAGATGCTTCCTACCTGGATTAAGTGATTGCTGCTTTGCAAAGATAATGTTTTGCAGTAGGGACTATGCATTTAACGGACAATAGGAGATCTTCCTGTGAATGGGTACTCATTGTAGCCATCCTACGTGACAAATTAAGGGGACAGATTTAAATGGTGGTAATATACTCAGGTATATTAAGACAAATGAGCAAAATGAGATGGCTGTGATGTGGTCTGGGTTGAAGGCTAACTATGTGTTCACTGAGGTAGTAATGGTAGTGGTGTCCTCATATCTTGTTAACGTCATTGAAAAAACAGGATCTTAACAGTCATCTACTATGTCAGCGTGACACTAAAGTAGTATCAGATTTGCAGTTGTTAAAAATATTTGCTATACATTTAATGCTACCCTTTATAGATTGTTATCTTCTTTACATGTCTTGTTAGCCTTTTCTACAGTGACTGATTTTATCTATAAATGAATTATAAATATTTTTTCATTAATACACAATGAGAGTATTTACAGCATGGAAAGCAAATGAACTAGTTGAATAGCTGTAAATAGCTGCCAGCCTTGCAAGCTTCAGCTGGGAAAGACGAGGTTAGGAGCTACACCTGAGACTTGAGAAATCTGGACATACAGTGAACGGGATGGTTAGTCGTGCTGCACACAGCCCTGGGAAAGGCACTTTATTTTTCTGCACCTCCTGCAGCTTCTCTGACAAGTTAGGCTACAGAGCACTTTCTGGACACACTGTGGAGAGAAATGCATGTCTGGTCCGGCGATGGGTAGTGATCAGCAGTGAACGCTAGGAGTTGGAAAGGCAGTTTTGTTTTATGTGGAATCGGTAGTTTGAAAAATGTCTATTTTTTTTGTTCAGCTGTTTGGCACTGACTTGGCTCTAAAATTGTTCACATCAGTGACAAACTTTGAATGCCAGCAAACAGAAACCGTATATTTTTATCTGAGCTAGTAACTACCGTTTGCATATGGGCATATGTTTAAGAAAATGTGCTGTTTGTAAATGTTTTCAAAGCCTATGCTTTTGTGACATACCAGGTAGACAGATGTAATTTCTACAGCTAGTTGGTACATCCTAAATTTTCCTGATCAACAGTTGCCTGTTGTAGCTGCATGGAAAGTGAGCTCAAATGCGTGCTGTAAAGTGCATCCTAGTAAAAAATGCAGGTATTAGCAATGTTGAAAAAAATTGGCTGGAAAAGTGTCCTTACTTTTCCAATGGTATTCAGCCAGTTGAAGAAATAGGGCTATATCACTGTATACCTCCCTTAAATCCTCTCAGGGAGATAGATGTTTAACATAGATTGTGACCTAGGCCTATTTGATCTGACAATTCTTATGACAGTCTTGATGCTTCTTAATGCTGGTGAGGAAAAACAAATCTGCCTGGCTTGTGGTTTTTGTCTTTATTTGCACTTTAATTATATTGCTGGCCCAGCCCAGAGCTGCAAAATAAATTCCATTTGTTCTGTCTGAGTGTTAACTGCTAGCATTTATAAAATGTACCTTAGCAACTGTAAATTTCATTAAGGTTCTTCACCATGAGGACCATCTCTTTGTAAATAACTGCATGAGGAAACGTCACAATACTGGAAAATTCCTCGATTAGAAAAGCAGACAGAAACAGAACAGGAAATTCCAGAAACATTTTAAATACTCCTGGCTAATGATTGCTGTAGAAATGAACATGGAAAATGTTACTTATAGAAGCTTGTTATTGTCAAAAATGCACTTGTTCTTTCCACTAATGACTGACAAGAAGCTGACTGCATCCCAATGCATGATATGAACAAAAAAAGAAGCATGGTTTATTTGGACCACAAAATCAACTTACTGTGTATATGCTGTACAAAAGCAGTTACCATACAGTAGTTTCATAAAACACTTCAAAGCAGTGAGTAAACAGGGGAAAAGTGGTCCAAAAAGTGATTTCTTAACTTGGTTTTATTGTTTCTGGGTTAACAGAGAAAACGTGTAACAACTGTCAATGTCAATTGGCATCTCTGCTGTATGCTATTAACTGCTGTTTCATCTGCCTGTACCACATTTTATCAAACTCCCTTGATCTTCATAGGGTTACAGGGTACAATTCTTCATCTTACTCTTTTCGTAGTTCACTGTTGTGTACTTTATGTATGTGTATTGGTCCTTCAGACCTTCAAAACATTCAATTCATTTTAACGCTTGCAATAGCAGCGGTGGTGCATTGCTCAGGCTGTACATATTGCAAATGGACAGAGGAAGACAAAGGATTAGACATGGGTTTTTTCAAAGGTGCTGAGCATCTGTATCTTGAAATCAGTAGATAATGTGGTAGTTCAGCCCCTCTGGAAAAGCATATACTATTTATACGCCTAAGTGTTACCTCTTGGGTCAGGAGCACATTTTAGATTAGAACCACTAGTAGTAACTAGGTACTCAATTTCTGTTCAGTGCAACAAAATACAACACGAAAAGAAAGGTTATGGTCACAGTAATGTTTGATTTGCTGATGACTAATAGTAATATTTATGTCTGGGGCTACAATGGGGGTTCATTAAAATACTCAAAGAAGTGGGCATGGATCTTGTTATCCACAACCCTAGCCAGCACTGCAACCCTAACCAAAGCTGGGAACAGCTGGTCTGCAGAAGTCCTGGACAGTGAGCGTAGAGCGGGGTGTCTGCCCCGTGGACTTCACGTGTAAGTGGCCTGAGTGCCTCTGCTACAGTACTGCTGCAGTGTTTGAGCTATGGCAACAGTTAGCAGGCAGCAGCAAACTGCTTTATGTGAGGCTTTGCCTAGTACCTCTATATAGCCAGCTAGCGCAGCGATTTCCCTGTGCAGCACACAGGGATTATGGAGCTCCTTGCTACCAGCTTCTCCGTGCCACTCCACCACAGCCATATAATATGTAGAGCTAGAAATCCCAGTCATATAACAACCCACTGTTTGCCTCTGGTGTTTCAGGGAGAATGTCTCCAAGTGAGGACTCTGTGATTTGGATCTTGCTGTCTTTTAGGATCTTGTCCATTATAGCTTTTACACCCTGGAAGCAGAGCGGACTTGCATCTCTGCAATTGGAGCTGAAAAAGCCCAGCTGATTCAGGATTCATGAGAAAAAGGAGGGCTGAAGCGCCTCTCTACTTGCCTTTTTTAGCTCCTCAGCCCTGCTGCTGCAACAGCAGTTCTCACATAGGAGGGGCTGCTCCCTTCAGTACTCTCTGGACAAAAACGCCTCAGGTTGTACGGGCTGGCTAGCTGCAATGGGGATAGCATATTTCACCCACTGCTTCAGCAGTGGGCACATCTGCCAGCAAAGTCCGAAGGGAGTTTTGCAGTATTTTTTTACTGCATAAGTAGCAGCCTGGATTCAGCCTGCAGTTATCTGGGAACCTGGGCAGCAGCACAGACACGTCCCCTTCCATGTGACATAGAGCACTTGTCACACACTGATACGGGGTTAGAGTTGCCTTCACCCCAGCCTTCACTCCCCACATGGTCCCTCCCCTCTCCCCACTAAATTGACCAGTATTTTTAGTGGACTGAGCCTGTGATTAGTCATCGTGTGGAAGAAAGCATAGATCTGTTGAATTTACAGTGGCAGTAAGTGTATATTCTGTCCCTGTCTTTTGACTAGCCCTGCCAACACACAAATGCATAGCTTAATAGTGAGAGATGGCACTGGGACTGATCACTCATTTAAAATCAAGGAAAAGATCTCTGTCCTCTCTCTGCTTTCCTAGTTCTTAATACTGATTATTGTTCTGTAGGATAAAAAGGAGCTTAACTATTTAAAGTATTTATTAACTTTAACCATGTTGATTTTTATTTTGGAACATGTTCATTATCCTAAGTTTTCCTCCATAATCATTATTTATTTTAAGGGTCTTACAAAAACATTGCTTTATTTGTATCGATACTCAGTCCCCCCCTCCTTCCACTCTTATCAGCAACATTAAACTTAAGATATATGATTTAAAACTCTCACCAATAGAGACATTTTTACCCACGCATAATTGTTATTCATCAAGGGCAAAATCCTTCAGACCTCATTCTGATATTACCTTCGGCTTCACTGAGAGCTTTTCATAAGTATTTGGGGATCTGGCTCTCAGCTATTTGCCTGTTACAGTTTTTGCCTCTAAAGGTCAAATGTCTCTGTGTAGGATGCTTCATGTCGAATACGCTGCTCAACTATGATTGTTTTGTTGTACCTTTACTTTTGAAATAGTCTCTGAAGTTTTGTTCTTTAGGAGAATAGATGTATGTTTGACAGATGTACCTATATCTAACGTGTTACTTAGTGCACAATCCAGATGTTTTTGCATGTATCGTAACTTATCTTTTGACCTGAGGTTATTGCTTTGTATTGTTAGTAAGGCATACTGGGCAGGGTGTTGTGCCTATATGCTAATTAAACATTCTTTTTTTTCCCCAAGTTGCAAGAGTCCTTAATCTGTATATGTTTATTTTTTACCCCCCAATGGTGAATAATTAAATCTACTTCTGTTACTGAGTCTTTTAGAGAAACATGGGAGAGGAAGAGACAAGCTGTTACTAAGCAGGGCAAAAATTTTAAAAAAATCTTGGTCTCTACTGGGAAGGACTGGTTTGAATTGCTTCATTTTATTGTGTTTTTTTTGCTCATGCTGCATTGCAGCTGCTGTGGGCATCATTTGGTATAATGCTGATTTTAACGTGGAAGAGAGAATGAAGCCTACTTCATACGCAACTAGAAATGCGGATCCACTCTGAAGTGTACAGCACAAATAACTAAACATGATGGGTAACAGGTTAAACTGAACCAGGCGCACAGCTCCTTCAGCTGAGGAAAGCCTCTGGTCTTCCACACCTCCGTTCCCGTTATAGGAAATTACAGGTTGCTGGTGTTTAAATGTAATTTCAGGAGGTGTTTAAGGACTTCTCATTTCAACAGAATATTTCTTTAGGCAAAAGGCAATTAATTATATCAATAGACAGTAAATAACATTGTCCCTAGCTTCTTCGTGCTAGCCTTCTCTTGGCTGATGTCCTGCTCTGGATTTAAAGAAATGGTATAGATGCATCTTATACCCAAGTAAACTTAGAAGATATTTTCAATTTTTAAGTATGGTATGAAAACAAGTCACACAGAGATAAAATGACTTGCAAATTGAAGCCAAATAGTTCACAGAGTTTAAGACTACAAAATTACGTCACCAGATTCTGTTACATGCCTGATCACTGTTTACTGTGTTCCTTTCTTGAATTTGGTAATTTAAGACAGAAAGGTGCCTATTAAACTTTCTTCAAGAATTAACATATTTTAAGTAACTAAGTAGTAACAGCACTTCAAGTCTGAGTAAGATGGAGATAACACATGTGACGTATTTAAATCAGCATCTATTCAGTACCCTGTGACCTTGCAGTCACTTTTTTTTCAATCTTTTTACATTTTTGGTGTTTTATATAAAACTGAAATTGACTGAGAGAGCAACTTACTCTTGAAATTGTCAAATATATTCAGTGCAAGAAAAAAAAAGTCAAACTACTTACCAACAGCTCTCTTTAAAAGTACTGCAGGGTAGTTTTAAATTCAAGTTGTTTTCCCCACATTTAAAATCATTTCATTAACATTATGCCAAAGAGTTGGCTTGGTTTACATCTTTCTCCCAAGGCCATCATCACAGAATGGCTTGGGTTAGAAGGGACATTTAAAGATCATCTAGTTCCAAGTCCCCTGCCATATGCAGGGACACCTTTCACTAGATCAAGTTCCTCAAAACCGCATCCAACCTGTACTTGAACTTCCGGGAATGGGGCAACAACAACCTCTCTGGGAAACCTGTTCCTGTGTCTCACCATACTCATAAAAAAATTCTTCCTTAATGATCCTCTTTCAGTTTAAAACTTTTGCCCCTTGTCCTGTTGCAATAAGCCCTACTAAAAAGTCTGTCCCCATCATTCTTATAGGTCCCTTTTAAGTACTGGAAGGCTGCAATAAGATCTTCCTGGAGCCTTCTCTTCTCCAGGCTGAACAACCCCAGCTCTCTCAGCCTTTCCTCGTAGGAGAGATGTTCCAGTCCTCTAACTATTTTTGTGGCCCTCCTCTGGACCTGCTCCAACAGGTCCATGTCTTTCTTGTCCTGAGGACTCCAGAGCTGGACGCAGTACTCCATATGGGGTCTCACCAGAGTAGACTAGAGGGGCAGAATCACCTTCCTCAATCCACTGGCCACAATTCTTTTGATGCAGCCCAGGATTTGATCAGCCTTCTGGGCTGTGAGCACACATTGCTGACTGATGTCCAATTTTGTGTCCACAGGTACCCCCAAGTCCTTCTCCAGAAGGCTGCTCTCAACCCATTCATCCCCCAGTCTGTACTGATACTGGGGATTGCCCCAGCCCAGATGCAGAACCCTGCACTTGACCTTGTTGATCTTCTTGGGGTTAGCACAGGCCCAGTCCTCCAGCCTGCGGAGGATGTCTGTCTGGATGACACCCTGTCCCTCTTGTCAGTGAACCGCACCACTGAGCATGGTGTCATCTGCAAACTTGCTGAGGGTGCACTCAGTGCCACTATGTCATTAATGAAGATATTAAATAGTACTGGTTCTAGTATGAACCCTTAGGGACACCACACCACTGGTTACTGGTTTCCACTTGAACACCGAGCCATTGACTGCAACTCTTCAGGCACCACCACCCATCAGCTTCTTTATTCATCTAACAGTCCATCTATCAAATCCATATCTCCAATTTAGAGATAAAGATGTTGTGGAAGACCATCTCAAAGGCCTGACAAGAAGTACAGATAGCTGACATCGATAGCCCCTCCCTTGTCCACTGATGCAGTCACTCCATCATAGGAGACCACTAGATTAGTCAGCCACAATGTTGCAATGCTGGCCCTCTATCCTCAGCTCTCTGCCTTCTATATATTTCAACATGTCTTCCAGGAGGTTGGGCTCCATGGTCTTACTGGGCACAGAGAGGCAGCTGTTTTCTACTTCTTAGTATGTTGCAAGAAAAAAGTAAATGCTCTGTAAAATGAAAGGCTCACAGAAATGATCAAATCTCTGAGGAAATCTGACGGCACACAATACTGTGTGTTAACCATGTGTCTTAACTGTGGAAGAGGAAGAAGCTAGCTGGTGCGGACTGCTAAAAATCCTCATCTCTGTGAGAGAAAAACTGAAATTGGTCTTGACTGCTTGCGCAAAGATAATGAGTCAGAATTGTGAAGATTGAACGGTGTCTTGAAAATTATATTCTAATGTTCCGGTCCTATCTGTCTATAGCCTAAAAGAAGTAAAATTTGGGAGAAGCAGATTTGCTTGCAATTTCTGGTTTCAGAGAGGACTGAAGCAATTACTGGAGTTCGTTCCAATTCCCTGACTGCTGGAGCCAACCCTGTAGATGTGGGTTGGTAAGTGTAACAGCTGAAGCCGTTTCAAGTTTATTTTCCTAGAGGCAGCAACTCCTCTGTGTAATCTTCTTTCAATCAGGCACTACCCTACTGTACTAATGCTCGTGGTGTGCACATGCCTAGATGGATGGGTCAGAAACAGAGCAACAATTATTACTAAAGGCTCCAATTCTCTCCTGCTACTCGTCCTGGAAGCTATTCATTTATACAGATTGGGGACAATATGTGTAAATCCTGTCTAGATCACAGATATGTTTCACAGAAATCAAAACTTTTCCAGCCAGAGGAGATTAAAATGTCCTATGAATGCTTTCTACTCTGCTCTAAATCTGATTTTTTTTTCCCTTTTATTTATTTTTAAAATTTCATCTCCTATGGGAGAGCCATCTAAAAAAGAGCACCTTTTTCCTTCTCTTAACCATGCCTGCTGGTGTTTCCATGACAAAAGACAACTGATAAGCATGGCAGAAAGAGGGAAGGTGTCCAGTGTTCAATGTATCTGATTATGCTTCAGCTGTGTTTCTCTAGTCAGTACTCTTTGGAATTCCCTGACAACCCCAATCTCAGAACTGACTAATTTTGCCTTTTTGGTAATTTTAAATTAACTCCCGTGTCTTCAGTACTGTTTTATGAAGGGAATAAGAATTCCACCCATGGAAAGGCTAGTATTAGTGATCCAGATCCATAGCAGGAGTGTGTTTTGAGGAGAAAGCAAGGTCCTGCTGGACTGTGAGCCTCCATCACCAGCAGTGGCTGGCCCTGTGGCAGCAACAGAAGAACTGAATGAGTATCATCTGTGGTGTTGGAGAGCAGATGAGGATGGTAAATCTCCTCTTGTAAGGCAGTGATGTTTATTTGTAATCATATTCTCAGCATACACGCTTGAGAGAAAACAGCATTTCAGTGAGATACTCTTTTTTCATTTTTTTAAGCAAGACAAAAGCTTCACTAAAAAGACATGCAGGAGCAACTTTCAAAGGGCTGAAACTGTCTGAAACAGAATTGCTGCCATCTTCACACAAATAATCTACAGCAGACAATTCCTACCTTCAGCCTTGACACTAACTAAAAACATATGCATTGTGATACTGTGCAGTGCAGTGTGCCACACAGCTGGCAAAAATAATGTGGTCACTTTTTAGGCAAGTGTGCTGAAGGCCACATGGTTCTTTTGTAAGGATTTTGGATATTCCTCATTTTCCAAAAGGTCCACTCCATTTTTAGGAAGAACTTTTCTCCTCCCTTTGGCCAGAAAAGACACTGCTAATTATAGAGAACCTATCCTTTCCTATGTGGTCGATGTCCTGTGAAGAGCAACTTCAGTAACTTAAAATAACTGGGGTTATTTTTAACAGCTTGGTTGGATCTAGTTGAGTTCTTTATTTAGTACATGTGTATTAGCACCTTAAAGTGCCTTTCTTTGGAGTGATCCTAACTGTAGGAGGACTCTTCTGTGCTTACCTATGCACTTGGTCATGGTGAATTTGTGCCCAAGTACAAATTCCATCAAATTCAGTGGGCTGTAAGTGGTTGAATGCCACCTCAAAACAGAATGTTCTTCCAGTTTGAGATCTCAGTCACTGCATATGCTCAATGTAGGTGGATATTGAATATCCACAGTCACAGGGAAATCTCAATAAGAAATCTGGTAAGCATTTGGTAAACAATGATACTTATTCCAAAGACAGTATGCTTCACCACGTTATTCTGTCTATAGGAATCTCAAGAATTAAAGACCCACTGAACCTGAAAACCCGTGACTGCCATTGCACTGGGGGCAAGCTGGCTGCTAGCTTGTAAGGATATTGTGTGTAGTGGCTCTTTGCAGCTGTACAATAGCAGAGCTCTGACTCCAACAGCAGGAGAGCTAGTGATGAGTATCCTTGCAAGCTCTTCAGAATAAACACAGCGTCCTCTAATTCCTAATTTGATACATATACTATGTAAGAATAAGTTCACCACAAGGTTTATAATTTCTGTCCTGATTCCTTTGGCTACTAACAAATTATTTCCCAGATATTGAAATAATGACTTTATACACATTTTCTCTGAAACAAATGTGTTAATGAGAAAGGCCTTCCCATAAAACAAAATTACCTTTGTCTGGTCCATATAGGTAACTTCTCTGTTCAGCAGCTTCCACAACAGACTCCAATGGGGCACAAGTTATTGCTGACTTTCAGCTGAACTCCCTGTGCAGGGACAGATGGCATTAATATGAATAGGAACTGAATTAACACTCAGCTACTGCTACCTCCCTAGCACAAGCAGTGAAAACAGGACACCATTTTAATTGGGAGATTTCACATAAATATTTAGGTTAGATAGAGATGAAAATAGAGCATTATTTATGGATGGTTCTTAGCATCCCAGCTGTTTCTGCAGCTGACTTCCTCACAAAATAGATCAAAGAACAGTAGTAAGACGAAAGTATTTTTAAAGTATTAATGATATATTCCTCAGAAATCATATGGGACATTGCTAACACTGTTTGCCAGGTGTTCACGATGTTAGCTAGCAGGCTGAGTTTTGTTTGCATCTTCTGTTCTTCCAGGATCTGGGTGAGCAAATAGCTTAAACATCTGCTTAAGCCAGCAAGGCAATTCCGTTTATGGTATCATCTACTTGGTGGCGAAGGTCTTTGTTCAATGGCTTTACAAAAAAGGCTGCCTTTAGTCAAAAATTTAAAAAGAGGTACATGCCTCAGTCATGAGCTGCTGAATTGGAGTCGGGGGGGGGTTCCTGCTGATAAAGAGATGACAGTGGCCACCACAGAAGGGTTAGTCCACAATGCTCTGCATTAAGTGCAGGTTGGGGGACTTAACAGCAGGAGCAAAAGATGTGTCTCAAAAGTGCTCTTACAGAGTATGAAAGGAAAAGCTGGTTTCTGTTTTCTTTGCCAGTTCCTGCACAGGGCCAGATTTGTTGTGCTCACATTTCTCTACTCATGTTACCTCAAGAGATCCTAAACTGTTTTTTTTATCCATACCAGAAACTTAGTGCTGGGTTGATAAAAAGCAGGTGTGGTAAAGAGGGCATGTTTCAAGTACTTGGTAGTCCAGAGGCATTGATCTGGAGTGATTGTTTTAATTATGGTAGGCATGCATGGCTCTCATTAATCCAAACAAGTAATGACATTGTGGGGGGGAGACCCCTAAGTTTCAAAAATCTGAGATTTGCATTTAGGAAATTGCTATGTATATTTCAAGAAATGTTAAGTGTACAGAGGAAGAAACATTTTAAAGTCTTGGATTTTTAAAAGCTGCACAGTACTGCTCTCTGTGTTCCTGTCAGCCTTGATAAATGTCCAGCTTTGGTGGGAACAGAGCTAGGTGAATGAAATTGATTACTCTTTTTTCCTTTCCAAACCATCACATGTTATTTCTTCCAGTGCTTTACCACTATGTAGCTAGAGTAATTCCAAAAGGGAGGCTTCAGACATCCTCCTTTTATATTTCACATTTCTGGACATTCTGCCTTACAAAGAGTCAAGAACCAATGTCATGAATCAAAAAGTAAAGGGCGAAAAAAGTGCCCACCGTGATCTCTACTCTGGGTCCCATTCCCTGCTCTGACCTGTTCCCATCTGGGATGCGTGCAGGTTGATATATCCTGCTCTCTGTGTCTCTCAGGAGCTGTTCAGGCAGAAAAGTCACAATCCAGCACAGACGCTGCTCTTGACCTTTCTCTTTTGGCTGTTACTAAATGGGCCCTTTGGGGTTAATCAGTGGAGGTGCATCTCATTGCAGTTAAGCATCTGGCCAACCATTTGCTGACGTAAACTCTTTCCCCTTGAGAAGTGTTGGAAAGATGATGTTGCTATCACCCCACTGCTATGTGCCCCGCTCCTGCCACAGCCCCCTTACGTATTCAAGGGCACACTTGTGCGAGCAAATGTCATTCATGTAACCCACTGAAACAGGATTGGCCACTGCAGTAATTATTTTCATTTCCCTCATCTCCTTTTCCCCCCTCTCAAATTACCTGGGCTCCTGTCAGCACACCAGCTTGTTATTCCCTTTACACTCTGGGCTCGCTGCAGGCAGCAGGAGGTCTCTACCTTCAGCTTCAAGGTCAGTTTAACTACCTACATTGCTTTTCTAGCCTCAAATAGTAGCATTTTGAATACGAGGGTTATTAAAAATGAATTCAAAGCACCACGGGATGTGGTGTAATTTGGTTATAATTTATTAATTCGCATAACTACTTGGTGTAAGAAAGAATGTGTCAGCCCACTATGCAGCTGCTTCAAATGCTGACCCTTACGTAACAGTTTAAGTAAGGGGAAAAATAAGTCCCTTTGCAAATGTGTTGCACATTCAGGGAAAACATCTGTAATTCTGTACGTTTCTTCTGATTTTGATTGTAGCTTTTTGCACCATGGAGATGAGGGTTTTATACTGTAAAATAGTGTTGGATTGATTCAGAAGGTCAAGCACTCTCTGCACATTGGTTGGGCTTTGGTAGAAGAATTTGGGCTTCTGAATCCCACCAGGTCGGGTCTGACGTTCAGCTGATAGAAATTAAAAATCATGTTGTTATTAAGGGGTAGTTGCTAAGGGGTAGTCTCCTGATCTATGAAGAGTCACAGTATTTTCCATGTCTTCTCCATTCATATGAATCTAGTCATACATTCATAGCTTAGATCTATTTTTTTTCCAAATTACTAGATTTTTATAACCATTCACTGACTTCTGGCATTATAAGAAGAAAGAAACTGGAATTTGGTTGGTTTTTTTAGAGATATTCCATGCTGTGATTAAGGCATAGTTAGAATGTTGTCTGCACTGGCATTGTTTCTGCACTCCAGAGACTGCATCTCAAACCCAGACTAGTAAAAAAGGTTTGAATCTTGTTTAAGGTGAGCTATGAGAAGCCAAAAAAAGATGCCAATATTGCTTTATTTATTTGATGTTTTAATTTATATCTTATCCCCTGAACCTGTAGAGTGAGACAGCAAACCAAGGGCATTTAAAAATGGTCTCTCATGCATGTGGGCACTTGTGACATTTATTGCCATGTTTCTAAGGTGCCAGCTACTTCCATAGATGGGCAGAGAAAGCTTTCCACTGGTATTTGTAGGCCTTAGCTCAAGCTAAGGATGACTCAAAGGAATTTCTTCTCAAATATAAAAGACCATCCTCCCTCCAGCACATGAAAGTTCAGCTCACTGCAGTGATACCATTAGCTAAATGCCTTAAGAGTTTAAGATGTGCATATACATTACCTGTGATTATGAGCCCGTGTGAACTTTAGCTATGACTCTGCCATTCCTCTAAAATGTCACTCAGGATCACATGGTTTGTCAATTAATACCACCCATGACATGGGTCAAATATTTAATCTAGTTCTATTTCTAGAAATGTCACTGTAACCCTTGTACCTTCCTTCCCTCCTTGGCTAAAAGCACATGTGCTGCCTAGTGCGAAATATAGGATACCTGTATCAAAATACATTAGGAGAAAAATGGAGCTGAGAACTTCCTGTTTAAAAGAAGTTCAAGATATTAAAGAATTATTAGCAACAGCATTAATTTTTTATATTGGAAATAGCAGTAAAGTTTGCAAGGTCCTTAAAGAGTAAATAGGTGGTTTGTACATTTCTGAAGATTTCCTCTCTGACGTTCCCAGGGAGGGATGCAGCAGCTTCACCTGTGTGCACATCACGGCTGAGGCAGTCCCAGCACAGTGGCAACTGTGAATCAAATGTCCTGGAGATCCTCTGCAGCCTCTGGCCAGCAGGGACTTTTGCTCTGTCAGGGTTTTCTTAAGTGTTGATTTAAAAGAAGGAGCTTTTTAGTGTTGCTGAGGAACCTGCTGTACATAAGCCATGTTTCTTCTGCAAAGTACCTCCACCTTTAACAGATGCTTTATACGAGGCATATTGTGAATAAGAGGGGAAAGGGGTTCAAGGCCCTGAAATAGGCATTCTCTCATTTTTTTTCATCCTGGGCTTCAAACTGTGGTTACAAACAGCCCCTCTACCTCAACTGTTACTTGCAGTCCTTTGGGCTGTTTCCCAGCCAGCACCAGATTTGCAGTAGTGACTTCTGGTAGACCTTGCTTTTGGCTTATGTCTCTACTTTCTGTGCATGGTAGGTGATACATATATTAAAATACAGTTTTAAAACCAAAATACACTCCCGGCAGCATACTAATGTCCTAAAGTCTGGTTACAGGTAGCTGAGCATGTTTTGTGGGAGAGCAGAGAGATAAAGACTATGCCCTCTAAGATCATGACCTTTCAGACATGTTTTGATGATTCATTAGCCAAAAGTCATCACAGTGTATAGGAATACCGCTCTGAAAAAGGCAGTGCTGATTTGACTCTGAATTTGTTTATCCTTTGTGGTGCTGATGTGGCGAGAGAATGGGGATAATTTTGTTGTGCTATGAAGACACCTTGTTTTAGCTGACACTTAACACTAAGTTTGGTGATTCCACGCTAAGAGCCACTGACCTGTGATTCATGCCTTGCCCTTGGGATGAAGGCATGCATAATCCTTGAGACTTACAAAAGACATCTTAACTAGTTACCATGAGGCAAAGTCAGTATCCAAAGTATGAGGAGAATGACATAATAAGAGGAAGATGTGCAAGGCAAGATGTCCAACATTTTGTAAAGCTGTCAGATTCAAATACAGAGAGCCATCAAAGTGCTTTGTGGCACACTCTTCCTGGCACTTTATCCACAGAAAACCCACCTGGTGCTGGATACCAGCTGAGATGTATATCTTACTCTTCACCTTCAGCAATTAAAGGATGCCCAGATGTGGGCACTGCTGAAGACCACGTTATCTGCAAAGGAAAGGAAGACAGCCATGTTCTAAGTGCTGGGTGACAGTAGAGCAGACCAGCCCTGACCATGGTAAGGAGATAAATGACTTGAACAGAACTATTGCATAACAGCCAGCAATCTTGGCACTCACATTAGAGTGAAGATGAGCCAAACCCGAGTGATGCCATGTGCACCAGAAGTAGGCGCACCCTCCCAGTTACAGCATAGGCTGGCACTGCAGTGCTCATGTGGTCTATTTTTTGTATTTCTGCCATCTGCTAAGGGATTTGAGAAGCTCATGCCCTTCTCTCCCTGATACTCCCTGCCTGCCCTTCTTTCCATCAGCCTGCAATAAGGTCAGTGCTGTCCTAATCTGTGGACTTGAGCCAGCACTCCAATTCGTATTTCCCCACTGCAAAATACTACTTCTCATGAATTCGCTTTGTGCTGCTGTGTCTCCTGATGTGTCAGCTTATTCTGCATACAGAATATATATGGTGCTCCAGCTTTGTCATAGCCTTGCACTAGAACAGTTCAGCTTAGATCAATTCTCTGAATATTTATTGTACAATGTACTGAAATTCTCACATCGTCAAATTCATAAGGAAGAAGCTGCCTGACTCTTAATGTGCTTATTCATTACATTTTGGAAAAATAGTCTCATTATATCAGAGTGTTATCTGAGTGACATATTTGAGGTTTCACACCATGAATCCTAAGAACCTCATTAAGGTCTATAAAATAAAATTATTAAGCTTTATACCTCAACAGTGTGTACCTCATACTTTATACCACACCAACTTCTGTGACACTATGATTCTGTGAAAAGTGTTGTGTCCCTTATCATAGAAGTTAGACCTTATCTGGACAAATGAAGAAGAGATGTTCACAGAACTAAAAATCAATGTATGTTTAAATGCTGCTAATTCTGTCTTATGTGTTACCACAACAAAGCCCAAATTCACACGGCGCACTGAAAGAACTTGAAACTTCTGCAAAGCTGGTGCTGTTAATAAACCACTTAGCAGAGAAAAAAAAAATGTACAGAAAACCATAAATGATAATTAGAAACTATTTAATAATATTTTATCAGTCCATTCCGAATCCCACAACACAGGGGAAAACTTCTCAGCTTATTTGGAAGCGTTCCAGTCTACAGTGAAAGTGAAAGTAATAGTAAAAAAAATGATGGGACTTAGAGAAACTTAAGTTAACCACATTCCTGCTATTGCAGACAACCCCATCACATGATCTTAATCGGAAGTGTATCTATGTCTGTATCGGATACAGTTCCCTGAGCTCCCCAGGCCACGCTGACGACTGCAACAACCACTCCCCACCCGCAGTCCAGGGAACTGCGTGACTCCCAAAAGGGGCCAGGACTTGGCAGGCAACGACCACAGCGTGAACTTCTAGTGAACCGCTGCAGTCCCAAGGGGCTGCTGTGATTTCCAAGTGCAAAAGCTATGTAGTAGATGCTGCTTCCATTTTGGAGACCTGGTAGAACCATCACTTGGAATTACAGGACCATTCTGATATTAGGAGGATGCTAGGGATGAAACAAAATGGAAAGAGTTCAGGGAAGAGCTAAAGAGTGACTAATAAATTTCAAAATATGGTAAAAAAAATGATGGAGAGACATAAGAAGTGCTAGTTATTAGGTAGCTACACGTGGAACAAATAACAGGCAGAAACTTCTACAATAAACGGATAAAAGTAATAACAAAGACCAGTGATTCAAATTGAAGACAATCAAATGAAGGCCAGAAACAGGATAAAAGTTTTCTGTTGTTTTGTTGTTTTTTTTAACTCAGGTTGATTAAACTTTGGAACTCTTCTATCTTCTCCAGACTATACTCTCTCTAGATAGTTTTGAATGCAAGACAGATGCTTTCCTAAAGCAAGTGTTTTCATTGCAGCACATCTGATCAGCATAGGCAAGTGCTCAATTCCTTTTCAAGGGTTAGAACTGATAATCACAGAAGTTTTTCTGATCTTGAAAAATTAATCTTTCCTCTTCCCAACTGTGCTATGGTAGCACTATAGGCATCTACAAGAAAATAGATTTTCTATCATCATGAGCACATGGGGAGACCCTCAGGAAACCCTACAAAAGAAAAGTGTACACTTTCATTTTTTAGGCTGTGCAGTGGTTAAATTTCCCTGAAAAAAAAGTGAAATCTTTATGGTGGAGGCCTAATGATAGTCTGCAGTGAAACTTGAATCATAGCATGGTATTTCTGGTGAAGTATTCTTGGAAAAACACCTTTAACAACATCTTTGGCTAGGATAATTACATTTCACTGAATCAACAGAGGTGGTGATGGTGCAAACTTATCGTTGGGGTAGGCTGACATTTTCTGTGGGGAAAAAAACAGCTGAAGCTGTTAATGATTTGAGGTCAGATTTGACAAATAGCTTTGATGAGAATTTCTTTTAATTTGAGACCATTCTGTTCAGATTCTTTCAAAATGGATCTTTTTAAAATGTTTGTTTTGAAGCAATGCAATACTTAGAAATCATGCCAATTTTAGAAGGGGAGAGAAAGAAAAACAAAACAAAATTGTCTTGTTTCCTGTCAAACAAAATGTCTTGCTCATGACGTAAAAAATTTGTTTGCTGAGCTCATACACCAGGATTTTGTGCACGTCTATTTGTTCTATTTTGATGGTATACAGTATACTTTTGCTTGGACTACCCGTGCAAGGCGTAACGCGGACTCAGTTTGTGCTGCAATATTTTCTGCATTCATATTCAGAACTATAGCCCACCCTTGTGGCAAGAGGTGTTTATTGAATTAGGAGTTACATCATTTTGATAAAAAAAGATTACAGTCCTCTCTCCACAGCAGTCCAGATGATGTTTTTCTTCTCATAAGAAATTCTAACTTTCATGTTCCCCTAGACCCTTTGCATTTGACAGTCACAAATGATGGCCCCTGCGATGGCAATGCCACGCTGCAGTCAGAAGGTCCTACCTAAGGAGCAGAAGATCAGGACCGCTGTCATCTCCCAGTTCCTGCAGGCAGCAGCCGTGTGATGCTATGATTGATGCTTGTCAGGTCACCTTCTCAGCAGCGTCATCTTTTCTGCAGGAATGACTGGGTTTAAAAAGCTGAGGCACTTACCGGTAAAGACAAGACACTGAACTTCTGCTTACAGAACTGCAAATTTTGGGGAAGAAAATGTTAGAATGAGGAGTGCTGGGATTCAATTGTAAGAAAAGATATGTAGTTGGACATTAGTTTTTTAAAAAAGACTGTCTTACTCTGATCATTTATTTTTTTTTAGGTAGATAACCTACTCAGGCTGTGGCGTCTCCAGTGTTGGAGGCTTTTCAGAGCTGTTAGAGAAGCATCTGTCAGGTAAGTAGGGCCTGCCTCAGAGTACGGGAAAAGTCTTTTCTGATCCAACAACGCAAGGATGTCCTGGGAGACAAGGCATGAAGCCACTATAGAAGATAATATTATCAACAAAAAAAATAATTGTGTTATGGGACTTTACTAAAACTCAAAGACTAAAACAATTTTATGAGCTTAAAATCTGCCTTTGTTAAGGTGTCCAAAAGTCAGTCATTCTGTCCCAAATGTATAGACCTGTCTAATTTATCAGATTCTGAAAGAATGAGAAAACTGCTGATGCTGCCTGAGCAAGGGAAGAACAGACAATGAAACTGTCAATGCTGAGAGGGTCTCCTTTAGGGATTAAAGCTTGACATTGCCATCCAGTCCAAGGCAAGTATCAGT
>JAVFHW010000440.1:0-29064 GCA_032159205.1 Eurystomus glaucurus suahelicus | reverse complement strand
GCACATCCAGTCCAAGGCAAGTATCAGTAAGAGTGAGGTGGGGGTACATTTAGCAGAAAAAGTAAGGTACAATGCCCCTGTATTTCCCAGGAAGAAATGCCTTCACTGTTTGAGTTACCAAGGAAGTCTCTTTGCCTTTTCAAACTGGTTGCTTTTTTTTTGCTCCAGGTTCATCCATCTCTTTTTCCAGGTGGTTTATTTATCTTTCTGTTCACAGGCTTTGATTTCTGTTACAACCCTATACCTCAGGCACACCGTGTAGTTCAGCCTGAAAGTCAAAGATGCCATGCTTCCCGCAGCCACCCAGGATATTGTTTGCACATCACATTCTGCAGGTTTGCTCTGCTCAGATGCTCTTAGGGTCAGGCACTCTCTTATCCAGTAGCTGTTGCAAGGGCAAAGCAAAGAATACAAGTAGCACTGAATAAGCAGCTAAACGATCCTTAGCTTTTAACAGCTTCAGCAAGCACAGTTTGTCTCCTAAAGAAATCACAGAGAGCAGCTTCAAGCATCCTTAGAATCACAGAATCAGACACATTCAGGTTGGAAAAGACCTCTAGGATCATCTAGCCCAACCTTCTTCGGACATCCTCCACCCTCTCAGAGCGCCCGTGTGCTTCTCAGCTCCTCCAGAGCAAATTAATACCAAGCGCCTAACGAAACACACACTGTGCTTACCTTCCAGTCTCAGACCACAACATCATGCTCCTCTAGAGAGTAACTTTCTGGCTGGGACATTGTTTCTCTCTGTTTTGCACCCTTGATCATTGGACAAGGCTTGAAGGTAAAAAAACCAAAAATGCAGGCAGGCAGTCAATAGCTGCTGTTACATAGGATGGGACTTTCCCGTCACATTGCATTAGTGCAAGGAACGGAGGCTATGTGAAAACAGCAAACCACACAGTGCAGCCTCGGCAGCAGATATGTGACATGGCTAAATATAACAACCTGACTGAGGTTGTTAGCTGTACCTGTTAGGCTGTGGTACACCCTTTAGTCAATAGGTGCACCACCCTGGTTATTTCTGAAGCATTTTAATTATACCATTGTGCCTCACACTTCTTTCTAAACACATACTGCATGATTCCTCTAATTTAATCAGATGTACACACCAGATTTGTCCCTTAAAGTGACACAGGATTTAGAAGCGCCCAAAAAATCCAGGCTGGTACAGATGCTGATGAGTGCCTGGGGTCACTGAAGCCATAATGTCATCATCTGCAATGAGATTTTGATATGGCTTCTAGTTTTCAGGACAGGATTTTGACTGCGAGCCAATTCCTTGCAGTAAAGATAGCATCTGTGAAACAGAACTATAAATAAATAGAGCTGCTGTGAAAATATATGTATTGTTTCTCAGACACTTAGGTATAACAATAATAGTTCTGTGTAGATTAGTCATAAGCAAATATTTCCAGAGTGTAGGATGGGGATGCTATCCTGTGAAAAGGCGCAAGAACCATCTGCTAAACACACAGAAAAGAAAGCAGCACAAGAATCTCCATCACAAACCTCATATTTTATTTTGGTTTACAGTCAAACATTCTCTCACTGCATTTTGGGAGTGAGAAATCCTGTTGCAGCCATGAGAGACCGTCTTGTAACTCTCACCTAAACAAATTCATAGATGGAGGGGAGCTATTCCCAGAGATAAGATAAGGCCAATGACCTGCCTCCTGTCCCAGCCTGGTGTCAGCACATAGTTCATTATGTTCTGCAGCTGTGCAACGAATTCCTGTGTATTCGGAGTAGCCGAGGACATTGCAATGTATTCCTAATGGGGCAAAATGCTGTCCCTGTGTGGTCTCTCCCCATTTATGTTTTACAGCAATTTTTTCAGTGAAAAATACTGACATTTCTGTCAACCACTCAGCACCTTTCTCTGGAAGAAAGGTTAGATAAATGTATACTGCATTTCAATGGCATGGAGGAGACAGAATAACAAAATTCAGATATAAAATTTTTTAAACAAGATACAGGACATTATTAATTACTCTGAAACCCAAACCACACCTGTGTTTCTCATCTCACATGTGACTGAAGAACAAAGATACTGCCTTGCAACAGAAAACCATGCAGATGAGAAGATCTTCTTACCAAGTGACAAGATACAGATGCAATATTGCATTTGTCTTTAGACAGGAGTGGAAAAGGCAAAGAAGTACTGGGTTCAGCATTACTAACCCAGATCTACATGAAAATTACTGGAAATTAGAACACTTTGTTCACTGAAAATAAAACCAAATGCTTTGAGGTACTCACTTTAACCTCCAAGATAATGACGAAGAGATTACATAAACCATTACATTTTCTACAACTTTCAAAAAACAACTCAAGCAGCATATCCTGGGGGAAAGGTCATGTTTTCTTGCAAATCTTCCATGCTCATTTCACAAAGATGATTTACCAAAGTCCAGTTTTAAGAATAAGCTTCTGTCAATGAGACAAATTGGAGTTTGTGTCCTTCATTTAAACAGGAGTTCTATCTTTCTGAGGACCTCACAGTCACCAGCAATACTATTCTGATTCCTGGAAGAAAAAACATGCATTGTCTTCTTCAGACTTTCACAGAACATGCCATTCTCTCTGCTATGCTTAGACATTTCCTGTACTCCAGATATAATCTTAGCAGAATTAAATTGAAAAAAGACATGTGTAGAAATACTGCATGTAAATACTCACCATTTTTCCGAACACACTATGAAAGTGTAAATGGATAATAAAAATAAATTTCTTCTCTTACAGGGCTACCATTTAAAGCGAGGGTTTACTTGTCATTTGCACTGCATGAAGCATTCTGGGCTGACTTGGGCTGTCTTCTCTTCCAGGCACTGTATCCTCCAAGAGGAATGGCTAGCACCTTCTGTCGTCTCCTGGCTGGACGTGCAACCACTGCACTCTTTGCAGCCGCAGGCACAGGGGTTCTAACCACCGGGTACCTCCTCAACCAGCAAAATGTGAAGGCTGCTGTTCATGAAAAACGGAAACTCTTCCCTCCAAGGTAAAGACTTGGGTTTAGGCAGGCAGCTGATCACAGCGCCCTGTTAACTGGGCACATTTAACTCTTTGGAGTAAAAGATCCCTATCAAAGCTGCAGAGTCCTCATGGGGCCACACCATCTGTGTGTCTGTCCATTGTCTGTGTCATTGACGTGCTGGAGCGGGTGCAGAGAAGGGCAACAAGGCTGGTAAAAGGGCTGGAGAGCATGCCCTATGAAGAGCGGCTGAGGGAACTGGGTTTGTTTAGTCTAGAGAAGAGGAGACTGAGAGGAGACCTCATTGCCCTCTACAACTACCTAAAAGGAGGTTGTAGCGAGGCTGGTGTTGGTCTCTTCTCTCAAATTAGTAATGATAGAACGAGGGGAAATGGCCTTAAGCTGTGTCAGGGGAGGTTCAGATCAGATATTAAGAAGAAATTCTTCACTGAGAGGGTAGTTAGGCACTGGAATCGACTGCCCAGAGAGGTGGTGGAGTCACCATCCCTGGAGGTGTTTAAAGAACGAATAGATGCAGTGCTTGAGATACGGTGTAGTGGTTAGAGAGGATCTGGTGTAGTGGTGTAGTGGTTAGAGTGATGCTAGGAGAAGGTTGGACTTGATGACCCTGGAGGTCCTTTCCAACCATAACAATTCTGTGATTCTGTGATTCTGTGATGGGCTGTGTGACCTGAAAAACAACACTCTTTATTAATGACCTCAGCTTTAGGTAGCACCAACAAGGGCCTTCAAGACCAGAAAGCAGAGATGTGAGACACTATCAAGACTCAAAAAAAAAAAAATTGCCAAACAACAAGCCTAAGAAATGTTTCAAATTCTAGGCAGAGCACTATATTAGTCCTTATCTTATCTCCTCAGCCGTCAAATGCGTTGCAGCTCAACCAATTGGACTGGCTGATTGTACAGACTCTACCATTAGGAAATGTGAGAATATTTTCATTATGCAAATAATAAAGAAACCTCCTGTATAGCTACTGTACTTGATATACTCCTAATTCTGTTACAAACTGGCTGGCTGATGATTAGAAACTAATTAGAGACCTTCTTCTCTGTAGGTTGGCTTTGCTGGCCTTACTTGTGAAAAACAATAGACTTTTTTACACTTTTTTATAAACACTACTTTTAAAACTTTTTTTACAACTTTTTTTTTACACTTTTTTTAAAACTTTTTTTTTACACTTTTAAAAACACTACTTTTTTATAAGTAGTGAACACGGTCCTAGATGTGGTCTGACTCAGTTGTAAAAGTGCCTTGTCAAAGCACAATGTCTTTATTTTTCCTGGCTTAATACACCATGTAGCTTTCTGTAAATAACATGCTATTAAAGCAAACCCAGATACTGCAGAAGAATGAGCTTCTCAACTGACATAGATCAGACAGTCCCACTGATGCCCGTGAAGCTGTGAGAGCACCTGGGCTCTGAATTACAGAGAACTTCTTCAGTTGAACTTAATTCTCTTCCTACTTCAACAAAACAAAGACAGAACTCTTATATTTCTGAAAAAGTGTCTCAGGAGAGATTTTACGTGGCTTAGTACACTTTCAGAGCTGACTGAGATTCCTTTTCCTGATGGCCCCAAGTAGCAGAAAGCTGCAATTGCCTGTCAGTGTGGTGGCCCGCTGAAGTGCAACATGGGGTACCTCTTTCAGTGACCTGAATCTTCCTCCCCACCTAAAACTGAATGCAACATATAAACCAAGAACTAATTATACTTTTAAACCATGCTGTGTGCTCTGCATCTAACAATGTCTTTAATAGCTTCATAAACTAGGAAGGATTACTCTTCAAAGGTACCACATTAATTGCTTGGGATTATTCTTCTCCTCAGCGCAGACTATCCGGATCTCCGCAAGCATAACAACTGCATGGCTGAGTGCCTCACACCGGCCATTTACTCTCGTCTAAGGGACAAGACAACTCCCAATGGCTACACCCTGGACCAGTGCATCCAAACCGGGGTTGATAATCCTGGCCACCCTTTCATTAAAACTGTGGGCATGGTGGCAGGTGATGAAGAATCCTATGAGGTAAGATGTTTCCACAATACTGTCACATTTCATTCAGTTTTCATGGTATTGTTCACAGGAGCATGTTGGATGAAGACAGAGTCCCAGTAGGCTATGAGTTCCTGAGATCAGCTGTATCCCAGAGAGTACATGAAGGACAGGCAATGTTCATAAAGATGGTGTTTTTCCTACTGTTCCATGCTAGGAAATGCATTAACATGAGTCACGACTACAGGCGCCCTCTCTGCTGCAATGCAAGTTAATAAAATGTACCTGCTTGGGAACAGCTGCTACCTGCCTCCAGCAGCTGCCCTCCTTCCTACGACTAAACTTAGTTTATGGCAAAACTATGCAACCCTGAGACACACTAAACAAAGCTAATCTGGAAATTACATGGTGGAACCACAGAGGCAGAAGTGAAACAAAAATGCCTTCTGGGAAGTGCCAGATAGCATTAAGCCACAGCTATTGGATCATGATGAAAACCAGACAGACAGCATTAGGATGGAGAGGTTTATTTAACTCCGGAACAAGGAGAACAGGAAAAGAGAAGAAAATCCTTATTTTTATTGACCTCTACGTTCTGCTTCCTTCAGTCTACCTACAACGGTACCTATCACTATGCAGTCTCCTAACAGTACCCCAAACACTGGGGTGCCGAGGATGGACTGAGATATGTGGCATTCTGGACTATCAGCTCCTGTGGTTCACTTTACTCTATTAGAAGTAACACTGCAACTGCTCCTCACCTGCTTGAAGGTGTGGCTGAGATCAGTGTTGATACACCTAAGCCAAGTGGCTCTAACGAGGACTAGTATCCCATGGCAGTGAAGACATAGGGTACATGACCTAAAACCAAGAGGCAAGCTGCCAGGGAACTCTGATTGTGTGCTCAGGTTCACAATACATCCTGAAACCTCATCTAGTTGCCACTACATCCAGTACATGTCTGTGTTAACCAGAGTAAGCTTGTAACTTAAGCAAGGCACAAAGGCCCCTTCTTTTCTGTTGTGAAGACGAGCAACTGCTACAGAGCACCGTTTAGGTCAAAAGCACCCCCTCCTTTCATATTTAACCCCATCTGCATTTGCAAAGCCCCCTTTACATCTGTCACCCGGGAACTTGTGCCAGGAGACTTCTCCTGTGGCTGAAGTTGGCGCATTGAAGAGTTTCTATGATGCTGCAGTCTCTTTCTAGATTCTCTTGACTCCATAGGTGTTTGCTGACATTTTTGACCCTGTCATTAAAGTGAGACATAACGGCTATGACCCACGGACAATGAAGCATCACACGGACCTGGATGCATCCAAGGTAGGATTGAAAAAATAATGAGACAATAAAGGCTCAGCTCTGCTTCTTACAGTGATGCAGTAGTACTTTTCTTTTTCCTGATCCAACTCCAAAGACAGCAATTTTAGGGTTAAGGAAAGTGGGATGCCACTCATGACCCTATCAGCAAGACAGCTGCATCTCTGCCTTGTCCCTGGCAGGGGGGTCACTCCCAACTGAACTAAACATCTGGGGGACAGTCTGATTTGGTACTGTGGGTCTGTTCACAAGCTTACCGATCACGTACCTAAGGGTTGGAAAAAGCAGGAGCTGACTCCCATATGCCCACATACACATGATTAAACCTTACCTGCTGCTTAATATTTCCTTCACTGTTTGCCTACACTGTAGTTTAGCAGCTTTTTGGGCTTTCTTCTTTTGAAGGATCTTCCTTACACGACCTCCTGCCTGTGTCCAGATCAGTTTCCAAAAGCCACACAGATTCCTTGATATTTTGGGACCACAAAGGACTAGCTCCTTTCTCTGCCACGTTCATTCAGTCAAAGAAACATGTTGTTCCTAATAAAACCTCCTGGTGTCTCAGACTCTGAGGGCTCCTTGTATCCCGTGATCTCATGGAGATGTCATCATGCCTGGGCAGAAAGATGCCCCTGTCCTTATACAATGGGATTTGGGTTTTTTTTAATGGTGGACTGCAAGACAGGGGGATGTGTGTGAACTAATAAATCATTCTTCCTTCAGATCACCCATGGTCAATTTGATGAGCGCTATGTCCTCTCATCACGAGTGCGGACTGGCCGCAGCATCCGGGGCCTCAGCCTTCCTCCTGCCTGCAGCAGGGCAGAGCGGAGAGAGGTGGAGAATGTCGTGGTCACTGCACTTGCCGGGCTGAAAGGGGAACTCTCTGGAAAGTACTACAGCTTGACCACCATGACCGAGAGGGAGCAGCAGCAGCTTATTGATGTAAGTATAGCTCCAGTGCTGACACTGAATTCATTGACTCTCATTTATCTTAATCTTTGTCTTTCTTTGGGGTAGATGCTTTCCTGTGTGGCTAAGGAGGATAATCACAGCACCAGTGCAGTAGTTAACAGCCTGACAATATTTTTAATGTAATGGCAAATCATTCAGTGTCTGTGTTTTGGCTAAGTACATAACTGAGCAGGTCCAAAATATAGAGTTACATTCCAGATAGCAAGATGTATATCAAGTCAAATATACATGGCTGCTGCCACCTCGCTGGACAAACAATGAAGTAAATTCAGGACTTTTTCTTAGCCATTTCCTTCAGAAAAGATTGTTATTTTCTATATTAACAGCCATTCTATCTACAAATATTACACTGAGATATGCATTACATATTGTCTGTATAGACTGTAAAGGTGGGGAGCTTTGGCTATAATTTCTTTGTGTTAAAGCTTCACTAATTCTAATTTCCCCAAAATGGCTGTAGCCAACGGCACCCAGGTGATCTATTCCTAGTCCTGCAACTGTGTTTAGGACTTGAAGGATCAGGCCCATAACGAGAGTTTTCATTGTCACACAGACTGAAACAAGGATTTTCATCACGGATTTTGTCACAGCACGTGATATGTCAAACAAATCTTGAATGTGAGTTTTAAACATCCAAAGGAATGGCTGTACCTGTTAGCTATATTCATGGCACATTATATAATCCCTAACATCAACCAAAAGGGAGCAATGAAGTAATATAACTATTTGTAACCCTGGAACTAGGTGTCACAGTCTGGATTAACCAGGAGTTAAGAATTTATGTAAGGTCAGTAACTTTTTAAATTGAACGTCATTGGTAATATGTTGATTGACAAGATGTTGATGACCTATTGTAGGTTTTATTTCATTGCTTTTTTTCAGGAGGAGGGAGCTCCTTAGAAAGCAGAGGTCAAAATAGGAGTGTGGAGAATAGAATTCCCTCATGGTTTAAGGCTAAGTCCTTTGGGAAGTGGAATAGGCTTCACTGATTCAGTATTTTACCTTGTTTGTTTTTATGGTAATACAAAATTATAGAAATTTGGGCACTGAATGTTGTGGCCTCAGACCATCTTTAACTCATACCATTGCTTACTTCCTTCTTTAGGACCTTGAACCTCTACGGTATCAGGGTTTCCGCCAGCCTTTAATAAGCACTGTTTGATCTCAGTAAGATCAGTATGAGCTGAATGGCATTCAGCACAGAGCCACTTTGCAGATTTGGGCCATATGCCTGTAAGGGAAACTAATAGTGCTCATCTGCTTTCTTGCAAAGGGAAGGAATTTTTATTTCAAGCAAACGTGTTGCGTGAATCAAGCTGAGGAAGGAAATGTGTCGCTGTGGTGTGCCAAGAGAACTCTATACCGTTTCTTTCTGCATGGTTGGGGTTCTGGCTGCAGCATGTCCATCACAGGGTATTCCAACGGTGATAACCCAAAATTCTCTGCTAAGGGGAAAAAGAAATAACGCACATCAACTTGTCTACCATGTCATATTTATTCTGGTTAGCTTGCCTCACTAGTCTTAATTAAAGCCTAGATTTAAAATAAAAAACCAACACCACAACCAACAAACTCCCTCCCGAAATACACCTCCAGCATTTGATAGGGCAGTATTTGAGGAATTAAGAACTAACAATTTTTCAGTACATACACATGAAAATCAAATACTTATTTGCTTTGGGAAGAAACAGCTCAGTTAAAAAAAATAACCTAAATGATCTGGAATGTGGCAAGTTGGTGGCACAGCAAGTGTGACATTTTTAAAATCAGAAATAGCATCTCTGTTAAGGAACAGAAGAAGTCTGTGATTCCAAAAGGCCAAGGTTAGCATTGATTTAATTCCTACCTTGACTTCATGCTCAGAATAATTGGTAAATCTCTGTGCTGGAGAAATATGTTTTCAGAACTAGCTTTTTTTTCCCCAATCTTTAATAACTCATTGCCTTCTCCTACCCTGAAATACATCTGTGTGCAGAGAACATCTCTGCTGCCAGCAGTTAGGTCCCTCCTGAGTACCCTCTGGTGTGTGTATGTGGTATTAGGTTCCCACCTCCCATTCTTCCCCACATTTGAAAAACGTTTTTGGCAAAATGTGGTCATATTACCAACATCAGGGAGAATCTGCAAGACGCAAGCTCACTTGAGTAGAATGCTTTTAATTTTCAGAAGAAGGAACCAGATTCACAAGCTGTACTATGTGATTTATTTGTACGTTGATTGCCTTCACATCAAATGTATTAGCATTGTACTCTTTCCTTGAATAAACTTGAATTTTGTTTTGTTTTCTCTCTCTTTCTCTCTCCCTTTGGCCCCATTTTGGTGTCCAGGATCACTTCCTCTTTGACAAACCAGTGTCCCCTTTGCTAACGTGTGCTGGAATGGCACGTGACTGGCCCGATGCCAGAGGAATCTGGTATGTTGTGTGAAACGCAGAAGCTTGTGTTGTGTTTTAAAGATTGTGTTACAAATTTCCTTGCTTGTCTTAACCTTGCAGAGTCCTAATTCTGTCCCCATACTCACAGCATGTTCAGTTTGCTTTTAAAAAAAAATATTTTCTTGCTTAATTTCTAAAAACAAAAAAAAAATCCAGTAACGAACCACAGAATGGTCAAGAACTTTATATTCAAGAAACCATCACTAATATCATCCACACAACACCGCATCGTAGGCATGCCTCCTTCTTTAGGTTTTTATCTCAATTTTTTCTATTTCTAGACAAAAACTTGATTTGGGTAAAAGCCCATGAGTCACCATGCAGTCGGCAGAGCTGAGGTTGCAAAAGCAGCTGTAACATCAGATTGTAGCTGTGCTGTCAGGTAGGAACCACCAGCCATATAGCTGCAGGACACTGCATTGCAAATTCCTGTCCCCCTCCTCACTGTCAAGAGACGGAGTGCTATTGTAATTCCCAGAGCTGAAAGTAACCCTTTCTTTCCAAATAAACTGGACAAAAGGGAGATATAGAAGTTGAATTTCCTATTTTGTTCTAGGTCTATTTCTACTTTCACAGCACACTTGACATATTTTGTGCCCAAATACGGTATTTTCTGCAAAGAGAAGGGGCTAATAGCTCTGAGATCAGTGCACACACCTGCTAGCAGAGGATGGGGACAGCTGTCAGTGCATAGCATCCGCATCCATCCCTGTAGGCTTCTAGGTATTACCAGATGCTTTAATTCTGAAAAATTAGGCTAAAAAGGATTTTGAGGAATTACCTAGCCTAGCTCTTGCCCTAGGCAGGTTTGGGACTTCCAGAGAGGATAGGACTTTATGTGGAAAAAACCGCAACTGCTCTCCAAGCAGTGTCTGACAACACGGGCTCATGTTCAGAAGCATAGCCAATATTGCTGCAATGAGCTAAACCTGATTTCTGTCAGTGAGCAGGCACTGTGAAACCTGATGACCCATGAAAACTGATGACCTGCTGGAAATCTCTGAGGACTTTTTTATTTCAGCAAGCTTCAGATCAGTTCCCTGGCCCCCAGCTAAGCATGAGGAGGAGGAAAAGGATAAAGCTGAGGCATCCCATTCATTCTCTCTACAAACAAACAAGTGTCAACAATATAATTAGTATCCAGGGATCTCCTGAACAAAACTGCCCTGATTTTGGGCTTGTCTTACATGTGATATATCAAGCAAACTGGAAAAAAGTTAGTATGATGGGACAGTATTTCAGTAAGCCACATTTGGAAAACCTGCTTTTCTCTTGCAATAAATTGTTGTCAAAAAGGGTACACATTCTGGAAATCATTTTGCTTATAACGAGTGTGATCCTGGACGTGTTATGGGCTGGGGAATCATTCCCACTAACCTCACCAGTGGCAATGGCACAGTTTAAATGTGGCCTCCCTCCAGATTCCTTAAAGCAATGGGGAGACTTAGTTAACTAAAGGGAGAGCCAAGTCCAGCCACCCTCAGACTATTTGGAAAACCCTCCCCTGAACACTTGTCCGTGACTCAAGACAAGGTAAGCAGACCTCAGGTGACCATGATGTCAGAGCACAGGATGTTTGCACCTGCTCAGCATTGCGTTGGCAAACTCCAAGTGCAAAAAAAGAGAGGCTGCAGTAAAACACCAGCTGAAACTCAGGCTCTCGGTGGACTTGAACTTCAAAATTTCATGTGTTTTAAGCTTGGTAACATTCCACTGATTGTACAAATGAGTCTGATCCCATCAATCATTTCTATGTGCTGTAGAAAGGCGGTAACAGAAGACAGAGAAAGTGGAGAAAAAGCCAGGAAAAGTGACCTCAGGTTTGACCCAGCACTTAATAAACCCAGCCACAACTGATTTGTTTGAAGCAAGAGTGGGTACCTTCAGGCATTTTTGTCTTGACTGACAAGGCAGCATCACTAATGTGCTGTCCAGAAGCAACGTGCAGCTGCTGTCCTCAAACACATAACTTGACTGATGTGGCAATTCAGTGCTATCAAGCGATGTGGAAGGCACTGGGATTTGATTTAGGGGAGAACACAGATAAGTAAGGACATAACTGCTTGGCCCCCAGCAGCATGTAATTGTTAGGGTTTTTTCCTAGCTGCACAGTTTTCTAAGAACAATAAAAACTGTCCCCGGTGACAGAGGATGTGGAGCTTGTCTTATCCCTTTGCTGCATGTCCCAGCCATGCTCATCCCACATGTTTTGCCTTACTCAGCACCACAGCAGCATGATGTAACCAGAAAAACTGCTCTTCTCACCGTGCTCAAGAAATACACATAAGGCCATTGGCATGAGGGTTCCAACTGTAAAAGCGGCTCAAATCCTTAACTCCAGATAAAAATGTTATTTTGCTGTGCTTAACCTCTCCACAGCCCTGAAAGACTGTGACAAAACTAAGGATACTAAAAATTATTTTTCAGGGCTTTTCTTTTTAAAGATACTCTTTTTTTCCCAACCCCCCCTCAACCAGGCATAACCATGACAAGACATTTCTCATCTGGATTAATGAAGAGGACCACACCAGGGTGATCTCCATGGAGAAGGGTGGCAACATGAAGAGGGTGTTTGAAAGATTTTGCCGTGGTTTAAAAGAGGTAGTGTCTCAATGAGTTTATTATTCCTGTTTGTTTGTTGTTGGGCAGTTGTCAGCACTGCTTATCGAGGTTCGTACTGAACTGACATCTCTGGGAGCAACAAAATGAAGTAACATCAGTTCACATAGCAACCCGCGATAATGCAGTTAAAGAAGGAAACATGGGAAAATTGCAAGCTGAGTTGTAGGGAAAAATAAATAAAATGTCTTTGCTGCTTTTCCATTAAAATCTCAGGCTGGCTAAAGAAATATCCCTTCTTTTTTGCCATTTTGTGCCCGCGAGCTTTGGGAATTCATAGATCAAGCATTTTACTTGGACGGCTTGATTTGCTTGAATGAAGAATTTACTTGGCCCAGCCTTCTGGTTCTCTCCCCCGAGAGTCACAGCATCACCTTGAAAATTACACAATGCTCAGCTTCAGCTCCCTTTGTTTGCTTCAAAGCATTTGAGTGCTTTGGGCTTGCATGTTGCGATCTTGCTCCAAAAACACCAAGGTTAGAAATGCACGGCAAAAGCCATAATTCTTTGTGAAGATACAGCTTCATGGGCTAAGGCTACACCTAACCACCATGACACGGAGCTTTGTGAGAAGTTGACAAAGAGTCTGCAAGCTAGTCACTATGAGAAAATGATGAAGAAATCCTTATAATATGCGGTGGGGATCTTGGTACCTGGTGAGTGCAAGCATACCAAACCTATGATTTGCATCAGATCCAAACCAGACTGTATTCAAGTGTAAAATTTATGCAACTCCAGTGGTGTTAGCGAAGTTCATCATCAACACAAGACACATGGTGAAAAGAATCTCAGATATATGCAGACGTCTTAAAATGAGACAATTGTATCTTTTTTGCTTTGGTTTGCTTGTTTTGGTTTTTTTTTTGCCATCATAGGTGGAAAGATTAATCAAAGAAAGGGGCTGGGAGTTCATGTGGAATGAGCGCCTTGGATATGTTCTGACCTGTCCTTCCAACCTGGGAACTGGTTTACGTGCTGGAGTCCATGTTAAGCTGCCCAAGCTTAGTAAGGTACACAAGTCATTTAAAAGGCCAGTGACATAAGTCAGCTCTTCTGATTTATAAAGGAACAAATGAAAAATGACAGCTTACACTGACTGCACGTTAGCATGATGTGTAACAAGGTCCCAGGGATAATGCACAGCTAACTGAGCACACTTTTATTCTGCAAATTATTGTATTCATTACGGAAATTAATCTACTCATCAGACAGCTGCCAAGAAAGGCTGTAATCCAAGGACCAAGAAAACCATCCATCTCTGCGTGTCATTCTGGAGATGCTATAAAGCCCTGGACAATAGCATTGCAATTAATCAGGACGATATGCAGGGTAAAAGGCAATATGCTCAAACCTGTTTCTTCTGACAGGATCCCAGGTTTCCAAAGATCCTGGAGAACCTGCGTTTGCAAAAGCGTGGCACTGGTGGAGTGGACACAGCAGCCGTAGCAGACGTGTATGATATCTCCAACCTGGACCGCATGGGTCGCTCAGAGGTAACCTGTTTGGTTTTTTCCCCCCTTGTTTTTAGCTCAGATCTCTGCTGACATGAGTCAGTTTCCCTCTGGTTGTGTTTGCTCCGCTGACCTCGGTAGTTTTTACTCCTGATGAGTCTGGTCCAATGGAAACTCTTACTCAAAGAAAAATTATTAACATGCATAAAGCGCTTGACAAATATTCGTGTTACGGCAATGAAAAAGAAACAAACTGAGCAAGTGCCACAAATGTGACTTGCTTGCACCGTGTGCTGAGGATCTCCACTGAGCATACACAGGTGCTGGAAAGGTTTGGCTTTGGTAACAGACGTGCCTCAGGATGATGTTTCTCAGCATCACGGCACAAAACCTTAGACCTGTCTGCCTGCTGGAGCACCCAGCTATGAGATCGCTGTCTGGTGGTCTCTGCAGTGCTGGACATGAGCCATGTTTATAAGTTGTGTGCTAGGCACTGAGCTAGCTGCCACACATCAGGCTGATGTACCTGCTGCAAAATCCTGGGGAAAGAATCAGGGATTGAGTCCTAACACACCCTAAGCGCCATCAGGCACTGGAAGCAAGTCTGGTTTAAGGTGATGGGTTTCTTTTAGCATTCAGAGTCATGAACACAGTTAGACAGCAGGACAGGGCCAGAGCAGAGGATGTGGGAGAGCTAGGTTTAAATTAGGGCAAAGACTTAACCGTCAGCTTTAAGCCCTCCCTGTTGGCCTATAGGCTATGATGAGATGGGTTCATCTCCGACATTTGTTCTGAATCCATTTCAGTTTGAATAAGCATTTGTTGTGCCAGAGACTGAAAATGACCCTACAGCCTGGTGGTGCTGCTGCTCTCCTGGGAGACTCGAGTCCCAGACCTCATTCCAGTTTAATATTTAAGTATTTCGCAAAGCAGAACAGCTCCTAAGAGCATATCTGCTGGAGGATCTACTGGAAGAGGCCGTGTCAAAGAGCTGCAGTCTCCTCCCAATAGCTATGCCTGAGCCAAACCCTTACTCCAGGTCACAGCCCTGTGGCACCTCTAGGGCTTCCCTTCCCTCACTGAGTCCAGGGCTGTGCTCACCCTTGGCCAGGTCACAAACAATTGAGACAAAAATGTACCTTGCAAGACCCTGTAACTCCAGTGATTTGAGCATTCTGCTAGTAGAAAGGAAATAGAGGTTCCAACCTTCTGTCAAACATGTCTTTCACTGCCCAGGTGCCTGCTGTAGCCTCTCAGCTATGGTCAGCTAAGCAGGCCTGGTGGGACTGATGTCTCCTGAGGACCTTTCTTCTTCACTAGCAATGTGATACACAATTTGGGCTCAGATGCAAGCCTGCTTGCACATGTCAGGATTTGAAGGGCTGCCTGCTTGCCCAGCAGCAATATTTTAATTACCTTGGGGGCTTTGCTGCACATGAAAGCTCTATTGCCAAGAAAAGCATGCTGTCAGGGTGCGTTTATCCAGAACAGCACAGCACCGAGAGGCTTTGGCAGCTTAGCTACAGATTCAGTTTGGTCCTGGTGTTGAGCTCAGCCTGATTCTTGGTAGGTTTTCATACCACAAATATAACCCTGTGATAATGCAGCTGGTTTACAAGTAGATTCACACCGGTCCACAGCCAGACAGCTGGCCGCCCTTCCTTGCTCACCTTGGGCTTTCTGCCACAGGGACAGAGCCAAGTCAGGACTTCTATGCTTTCTTATTTGGACATGCCTTTGAACATCTCCAAAGCCAAGGGGCACTTGGATAGGAGTTTGGAAATTTTAAATTTTGGAGTTTGATGTAGGCAGCTGTGATCCTGTGGATCTAGACCAAAATAAATAAGAGAGAAAGAACTATTAAGCTGTATTATTTGCAAAACCAGCATGCGACAAAGTCATTTACTGATACGTGAAACATCATCATGCGTGTTTTATACTAACATAACCGCTAATAATACAAAAGGATTATATGGCACGATTAATTAATGAGTTCTACTGACAGATGGCCTAAGCCTCCTTACATGAAGACTTCCACTGAAGTCAGCGATGCCTTGTACAGCAAGGATCCAAAGGATTAAGCCAATAGATAAGATACAATCCCTACCTTGACGATTCTGAAATCCAAATAAGACAAGAAAAACTCAGGGGGATAGAAATGTTTTATTATAAGACATATTTTTTCAGTACATAATAAAATAAATCCCATTATGTGGCAAATGTGTTTGCAGAACTGAATTATGTTCCCAAAGGTGTGAGATAAAATTGTTTGTATTTTTGCTTTGTTTCAGTTACTGGTCAATGCAAACTTAATATGAAATTCCTTTTCTCTTGGAGGCTGCAGATTCAGACCTCTGATTTCCCAACACAGCTGGTCTGTAAAAGACAATAAAATAAACTGCTCAGCCACTGAAATGCTTTATAGTAAAAGCAAATCCCTTGAAAATCAGGGACTGTCAAAATAAAGAGTCAACGAGATTTAGTCTTCACATTCGATTTTAACAAGCCAGTCATTAAAGGTTGCTAATGAACCATTTCATGAAGATTGAGAAAAATAAGCGCTATAGCTTGCTGGCTTACAGTACCACAGGGCCTGTGGTCCTCACATGTCACTGCCTGTGGAGAAAGTCTGCTGGGGACACAGCACCTTGTATTCTTCAGCAATTTTTAAAAAGGTTACAAAGACACCACCACCCCCTGCCAAGCAGAACTGCAAATGTTGGTGCTACTCTGGGCCTGGAGCTAATCCCAGCCCTGCCAGTGTAAATCAAGAGCTGAAAACAAAGGAGTGACGGATAATGTAGAGACAGCTTGAGTTTAGGAGTTTAGCACCTCTGCTTCACAGATGTGGGTCCTGAGCTTGGCAAAACTGCCTCAGCAAACCCAGCATGCTTGGCAGAATGATCAGGACATCTTTCCACACAGATGACAAATCATCACAGCAGGGTTCACAGTCATCTGCAGCAGAAGATATGGCCATGCCTGTGGAGAAGTACCAGACTCCGGTTTGATAAGCTTTCTTATTACTTCTCAGCAAACATCTGGGGAGAATCCTGCACACTCACAGTGACCACATTTGAGGTCTCTCAACTCATGCCTACACATTTTATATAAAGACTTTTGTTTGTTTGCTTTGTTCCTATAGGAATATGAGTGGGAGTAGGATGTGGAGGACATAACTTTAGGGGTCTATTTGAAAATCTCTGTTGCTGGTGGTCCAAATGCAGGGCAAACAGGAGAATGGAACTAACATGGGTTGCCACTGGACCAGCAACCACCCATTCTCCCTGTGCCACAGAGTGTGTGGTGTCTATACTGTGACCCTCCTTATCTATAGCTGTACCAGCTGTTGTTGCAGTACAAACCAATTTTCCCTTTCTCTATTAACAGCATTAGCTAAAGCTTCTATTGCTACCATTTTCTTCTTCTTGTTGTAGGTGGAGCTAGTCCAGATTGTCATTGATGGGGTCAACTATATAGTTGACTGTGAGAAGAAACTGGAAAGAGGTCAAGACATCAAAGTGCCACCACCGTTGCCTCAGTTTGGCAGGCACTGATTTTGCTGCTGATGGTGGCGGCTGATGGTAAATACGGCTGCCATTCTGACAGAAAGATGTATATCTCTGTATAAATAGCATGTGTAATAAACCACTACCTGATACCTGATGTCTCCTTAGACGCCTGGCTGCACTAGCAGACTCTCGCCTTCATGGGGCTTTACTAGGGTGCACCCAATACAACCACCTTGGTGTGCCCTCCTGTGGGGACTGGAGAAAAAAGCACAAATCTCTAATTCTTTCCTGGATTTGCACTTACACCCAGACATAAAAAGTCTCCTGTGAGAAACCTGTTTTCATTGATGGACACACTTCTCTGCAGTGACTGTCCAGGCAGCCGGAATCTGACCTGTCATCAGGAGCTCAATGGTGTTTCTGCATGAGAGCTGTCTTCTCTCTTCTGCCTGGCACTGGTCTGTACACAAACTTCTTTACCACGTCATCCCAAACCCTCACACTTTTTCACTCCCAGAGAAGTCACCGTATCACTTCTCAGCTGTTTCCCTCAGGCATCACTTCTGGCCTGTGGCCTTGGGCTGCAGCAAGCTGGCTCAAAAACCAGCAGCCAAATCAGTTTGCTGATATTCTGCATCTAACACAGACCTGCTGAGTATGACCCATCCTGGCCTTCTCCTGAGGCTTTCACGTTCCAGGTAATGTGGTCCAGGCTCCAGCTAAGCATCACTCATCAAAGTGCCTCAGGACATACTGCCATGCAAACTGACATACTAAGTAAGACCTTCTCTGTGCTCACCACTCTTCCAGGTGGTGAGGACCTTGGTGGAAAGAAAAAACAGCAGACACTAATTGCTTCTTTTTAGCATGTTGAAAGAAATTCAGCGTTTCACAGTAACCACATTCAGAACACCAGTTCTCAGGGGAAAAAAAAAAGTGCTCTGATGAATGTGCTGAATTGCTGCAGAGCTGGGAGCAGGATCAGCATAGAATGTTTCAGGTCTGTGTGGGCAGGAAAAGTACACTGCTGAGGTGGCCACTGCTGCTGTAGGTATGGGTATGCAGCCCCATGCTCTCCAACCTGGTGCTTTGGAGCCCATTGCAGAACCTTGGGCAGTGACAGTTTAGTTTAGAAAACTCATGCCCTGTGAGCTCTCAGAAAATATTGAGAAAACATGCATTCGATTTAGTTTAATTCCCATGTGCTAGGGACTCCTCTAACAAAGCATCCTTCATCAGAAACCTCTCATCTGACACCTACTGTACAATGCCAGCCTGGTGCAAAGCCCCTTTAGAAGGTTTTTCAATGAGTGATACCTGAAGGGCTGTGACTGGATAGCTAGGCCACAACCACTCACAGAATTTAAAAATCATATTTGGAAGCTAACTGAGAGCTAGATGGTGAATTAGCAGCTCTTGGAAACCAGCAGCATGGTGTGCTCTTGTTTCTTGCTCCTAAGGAGAGCTGTCGCATATAAGGTAGGTTGGAGCTTCCAAATGATTGCTGTTTCTTCCTCATCTGTGCTGGGTACGCTGCCTAACATTTTGCTACTGGCCTTCTAAATGGTGGTTAATAATAGTAATTCTGGGGGAGGGAAAGAGACTTCTGCTGATTTTGCATAGAAGGCAAACAAGTAAAACTGGAAAGATTTCACTGTTAGCTCTCCAAAACACTCAGATCAACACAAAATTCAGCTGTGGGCCAAATGTGCTCAGGTTATAGCTTCTATTTGCTTTTCCCCTGCTGACAGGCAGTGGGTACGAAGTCCAGCTGGCAGCTGTTTGCTAACAGCATTCCCGAGGGGTTTATATTGGAACTGATGATACTGTTTTAATACTTTATAGCAACAACCTGGGTAATAAGGTGCATGGTCAGCTGGTGCTAAATAAGAGGGAGGAGCTGGTACCCTGGAGAGCAGGGGCTGCTCTTCGGAGGACATTTGACTGTAGAAATGGGCTGACAGAAATCTGAGGAGGTTCAACAGAGGCAAAGGCTTGCACCTGGGATGGACCAACTCCATACAACTGCACAAGCTGGGGGACAACTAGGTGGGAAGCAGCTTTGCAAGGACTTAGGGTCCTGGTGGACAGCAAGTTGAACATGACTCAGTGGTATACCTATGCTGGGCTGTATTACACGTGAGTGTAGCCAGTGGATTGAGGGACATGATTATTTCCCCTTTGCTTGGTAATTATGCAACTTCATCTGGAGTACCATGCCCAGTTTTGGGCTTTCCTAGTACAAGAAAGTCAGTGACACACTGCAGCAAGTCCTGGACAGGGCCAAAAGAGGGCCAGGAGAGCATGATGTATGCTGTCAAGCTAAGGGAGCTCGGTTCATTCAGTCTGGAGAAGAGAAAGCTAAGGGGAGGCTGTTCTGATGTCCACATCCACTGTCTGCATCACAGGATGCAGAGAAGAAACAATCAAGGCTCTTTTGGAGGTCCACAGTGCTAGGACAAGTGACAACTGTACTGTTCTGATAGGTACTATGATTAAATGTGGATCCCGACAGAGTCCAAACAACAAGGGTTCAAGTGCCCAAAGAATAGGCTTTATTAACTTTATTAACAGGCTCCCTCAGTGGAAGGAGGGTGAATAACCATACACCTGGGTAAAGGATACCTACAGGGAGAAGAGGGGGAAAGAAAGAAGGCGGCAGGGTGGAAGAGAAGAACAGACAGAAAGGGGAGAGAGTGTCACCACCCATGGTCCAATGATGACTTGTTGATCCAATGGCGACTCATAGGTCCAACGGCGATTCGGTGGTTCGGTCTTAGGTGACCTTGTCTCTCAGTCTGGTCCTCACTTATACAGGGACTGCGTCACAAGGCCCAGCCAGTCACAGCGGTCCTGTGACGGGATGGCGTTAACTTGTGGCGAATCACAGATTCAGGCGATCGTTACCTAGCTTCAGATCTGCTGCTGGCTGCGACAGCTCAGTCAGAAGTCCACAAGTACACACTCCAGCAGGCCACAATGTTCGAAACAAAATGGCTTCCATCAGTGTCCTTGAAGCAACAGACACAAACCATGACACTGGAAATTACAGCCAGGAAGACTTTTTGCACTACGAGGGTGGTCAAACACTGGAAAAGACTTGGAGATACTCAAAACTCAAAGTCATGAGCGACTTGATCAAAGCTGACCTTGCTTTGAGGCTGGTGTGGGATGGGCAGGGTGTGTTGGACCAGATCACTTCCAGACCTCCAGACGACATAATTCTGTGATCCCATGATTGAATTTGTGAACTACCTGCAGATGGGTAAATAAGACAAGAGAAATTCCCTGGCCATCCTGCGCTCTGACCAGACGTGGAATTGTGAATCTGACACAATTTACTCCCTGCTATGATTAAACTGTGGCTTTATCTGTACTGTTGGCTTCCATGTGTGTCCTTCACAATCAAAATACTCTTCCTCACATGGATTAATTTGTAAAGGTTTGTTACTTGCCATCTACAATTTTCACTTCTGCAACCTTTCTCGCTCTCCATGACCTGGATGCTGTCAGCAAGAGTAACTCAGCTCATTAATATGAATGATGCATTTTCATTCTTCATTCCCCATCACTATTTAATACCTTAAATGAAACTCAGACAGTCATGTATCTATTGCCATTACTCTGAACATCCGTACTCAGTCCTACTCCATCATTACAGTCCTCAGACCAGTTTGCTGTCTGCTTACGCCACATTTATCTCCAAGTTGAGCACAACTTGGGGCTGGGGGGTGTGGGGAGGTGGAGTGGTCTGTTCCTGTAAGCCTTCAAGGACAGCTTAAAGGCAAGGACACTGCAGCTGCACTGTCTGGAGGATGTGCTCTGGTGAACGGCTGCAGTAGGAAATAAACAGCCTGGAAGGTCATCAAACAAAGAAAGTGAATCACACAGATTATGACTGAATAAGAAGATACTAAAGGTTAAAAAGCTGGGTTGGTGCATTAACCCTAAACATAGATGTTACCTCTTGTTTTCCCATATTTAGTTTTCCCATGCCAGCAATTTTGCACTCCCGACATCCTTTTCTGCCAATAAAGGTCTTTCCTGATAGATTCAGACCCTGATTCTCTACAAATCTTTGAAATTTATTTGATTAAATACTCCAAGAAGAGCCATATGCCATGCCTCAAGTGCTTTTATAATCTTCTGGACAAACATATCAGTGACTAGGGATAAGCAAAATAAACTCTCAGGTCATGCTCCATCAAAGCCCATCAGAGGTCTATCAGGCAGTTCACACAGGGTGAGAACTGGAAAGGAATTTGCCTTTAGAGGACAAGGGAAAGGTGGGCACTGTACTCTCAGCTCTACCAGGAAACAGACAATGACTCTGCAAGAGGTGCCTCTGTACAACAGTGAACACATTCTTCTGGTTGAACCTGCCATACAAATGCTGCTCTAACAATGAATACCTCATCTAAATGGCTGGGGTGATGGGAATAAGCTGTATTGAACTGCATTTGCACCACAGAGGGACCAAAGGCTGTCAGAAAGCTGCAGATCCTTTGATGTGTACACTACAAAAGTGTTAGTGCAAGGACAGATCTATTTTTTCAAGGTATGTACAGTGTACAGGAAGAGATAAAACAATGGATGAGCAAAGCACAGGCTAAACGCATAGGAGAAGAGCCAAGGAAAACACAAGTGAGGTAATTCTCTGCCAGTCAGGAGCATAAGTACATATATTGGGAGACTTAAACATGGACATGTAAGCCAAATTATTTGTGCTAAGCCTGAACTGAGTTTGGAGCTGTGCTGTCGTTAACACACACAGTGACTGACCCCAAGAAAAGCCAGCTCTTACAACAAGCCCATGGCCCAACTAAGAAGCACTGTCAATAAACTGGAAAGTCAGGGGGTGGCTCAAATGCAAAAGACAAGGCAGGATCAGGGTGGGAGGCTGCACCATGGCTAGGAGGAGGCAGAAAACCTGAGGCCAGGGCATGGAGTAGCATGTGTGGGACTGCCTCAGCAGGAGGCAAGGGATGCCTCATGATGCAGGTTCAGAGTTGATGCTCCGTCATGATGCATCCATCATTATGCTTCATGATTCAGATTCAGAGAAAGAGACACACACATACACCTTCACAACAAGGGCTAAAACTTTCCTGTACTTAGAACTGGGCTCCTACAACATATGCAAAAGACAAATTTCCATATATTAACAGGTAGGTCTCATTTGACTGACTAGGGTATTGAACAAACATGTACTGCCTGGAGCTATTCCTTTTCTGGTAACTTGTAAGGTCTATCCATCACTAGAAAGCTGAGTATGAGCTGCTAGTACAAAAAAAAACAGCAAGGCAGTGGAGGATTTACTGTAACATTGTCTTTTTTTCCCCAAGAAACATAACACAATGTATGCTATAGCAGCACCAGAGTGATTGAAGACTGACCTGCTGTGGTGTATCTTTGAATTTTGGCTTTATTCCACTCACTGTTGTTCACACAGCTCATGGAAAGGGCAAACATAATTCATGCCTCGCTGGTTTGCTAATTGCCAGGACCAACAGAAAGAACACAGCACCAAAAGGCTCAGGCTTATTTTACTCTCCACTTCAAGATGATACAGAACTCAAACAATCTGGTTAGTCGGAAAAGATAAACTTATTATACTTCAGCTTTAAGCAGCAGCAGGAATATGCAGGGTAATGCATCTGATCATTACTGCATAGAAATAACTATAGTGATTAAGAAAGACACATCGCCAATTGCCCTATTAATATATTGCCATCATCCAGACCCGCAGTTGCTGGGGAGCCTTGGTTGCAGCAAGGGTTTGGAGAACCTTTTCTTGGCAATTGGGTAGTCCTACACAGTGTGTCCATTCACAGGCGGGGCTTCCAAAGTTCGCTGCAAGCAGGACCAGCTTTTATACTATTGAATAAACAACTCTGGTTGCACAAGCAACCTTAAAAATAACTTCAAAAGCAGGACACCTGGCATCTTTCCTCCTTACTGAGTTCCATTCAAGGTTGGCCAAGACTGGGAAGGAACTCGAAAAGGGGGTATGTCTATCTGTTTGGGTTTTAATCACACATTTCTCAGGATAGCTGGGTGTCTGTTCTGACAGCTAATCAGCTAGTTTCCCAGCAGAGATTTTCTCTGCTGGTTTCTGTCACAAAAACACACTGTCTGGTTGTGAGAACCATCCATACGTCAACTTTAACTCAGGGCCCATTGCTCAGGCCCCAGCACTTCACTCACTAGGAGGGTTCCCTGTAATGATGACTTTGGTAGGTGGGACTACATGCATGGAACTGATTTATTCTCTGCAGCCTGATTTAAAAGCTTAAGACCCAAGGCTGTAGCTATGGCAGTTATAATTTCACCCGTGACACCTTCCACCTAAAATCATTCACTGTCCTAACAAAAACTGAGTTGACAGATTTTGAGTGTTCATCTCACTCTTATAAGACTTATAATGCATACCTGAACAAACCTGATGTAATTTTTCTCTGGAAATATCAAAAAAGGGAGCAGATAACATGGGGAATGATTTACAGCTAATATTTATATGCAGAATTACTTTACTAATAAGATTTGTTGGAACGTAATTTAAAATCTGCCAAAATAATTAATGTTCATCTTTCTACTGCCATGCCTTTTACAGTTTATGTTCATCTTAAGGCTTAATTAAAAGATTAAAGACTTTAAACAGCCATTTATTTTGCCTGCAAAGACACCTGAAAGTATGGCATATACCAAAGCGCACTATGTATAGTACAGAAGTCCTACCAAGTCAGCAAGCCAAGTCTTTAAAGAGCACACAAACATACTGTCATCTACTGCACAGCATAATGTTGCTAATTGCTCGGGTCCAGTCTGCCCATTTATTCACTTGGTATCACTTGTTTTGTACATTGTTTTTCTCACTGTGGCTATTGCTGTTGTTGTTCTGTTTCTTGTGTGTTATCATATTAAATTCTCCTTATCTCAACCTGCAAAGGCATTTTTAACCCCTCTTGCCATTTCTCCCGTCAGAGGGTGAGGGGGCAGCGGCCACATGGTTCAGGTCCCAGCAGGGACTAAACTACCACAGAAAGGAATTGAGTAATGATGTCAGCTAATTTTATTTCCTTTTGAGCACATGCATATTCTTGTTTGAAAGTAAAACGCTGCCCATAAGTTTTCTGCCTATGTCTTCATCAAAGTTATCTGTCTTAGCTCTTGCTCCAGTTTTGTAGTTCTGCTTTCTGAACCAGAATTTCCTCTCAGTGATATTGACAGTCATTTGGCAACAGGGGCATGAACAGAAATATCAGGACACTGTATGGCCCTCAGGGACACCAATGACAACCACATTAAAAATAATTATTATCTAAAGTTTTAAAGTCTAAAAGGCCCATACGTTCAAGAGACTATCTTGCTAGCTAAATCTGTATCACCAAACATGGAGATACTTACATATACACACATTTGGAGGCGGACTTCCCTCCTCCAAGCCAGAACACTTTCTCAAAAGCCAGAACACCTTCTCAGACTGAAACCTTTAAAGAAAGTAAGGATAAATGAATAATTCCAAAAGTTAGTGGTGAATCTAGAAAACGTTCCTAGGTGCCCAGCTCCACCAGAAGTCAAACAGGAGATGGCAAAACACAAGCTAGTCACCCAAGTGCCTTTGGGCTTAAAAGCTATTGATCATTTGGCCAGTACTCGACAAATAACTGTGCAGACTACTGGCACTTCAACTTTCTTCTGTAGAAATGAAGGATTTGTATTTTTCTTGATGAACAGGAGTACAAGAAATGAGTAAGACTGGGAAGATCAGAAGCATGGAGCACCCTCCCCTGCTGTTTACTATGCCTAAGGAATCTGTACCTCTGTGTTTGTTTCCGCTTGCAGTTTTAGACTGTTGTTTTTCATTTATTCTGTGAAACACAGCAGCTTTATTCAAAATACAGCCAATGCTGTAGAAGGAAGAGGCCAAACGTATGCCAGTGAATTGCAGAGGACAATCCATTCTTCATTTCTTCATTCTTTCATACCATCAACTCTAGAAACTAAAACTTAGTTTGTGATATTAAGGTACTGGCTAAAGTGTAGTGCTGTGGAATTTAAGTTTAAAGTCATATAGATCCTACCTGCCTGCTTCTGAAAGATTAAAAATTCTGTTCTCCTATGAGAAAACCATGTATTTTTAGCAGGCAGCCATCAAAACTAACAACAGGGAAAATTCTTGTGCTATCTCAGCAGTGAGTATCTAATAATCCTACTTCACTTGATCCACATTTTCCAGATTTTCATTTTGATATAGAAATACTAAATGGCAGTGCTTCTTTGCAGTGTAAAGTAACTAAATAAAAGAGCTGACCAGAGGCTAACCTTTGAAGGCTTCAGTTCATCCAGGCACTTAAGCACTTGCCTAAATACAAACTCTTAAATATATGAGTTGATACAGCAACATACGTGAGTTGATTAACACATTTAAACACTTGCTAAATATCCTGGAAGAAACACAGCCACAACCAACACAGCCTGATAGAAATAATACAAGGTGACAGTCAGCAGAGCAGGCTTACTGAAGGTGATTCAGCCTTGGTTGTAGCAATTAAAATCCATAAATATTTAACATTAAATACAGTACATATAATCATTTAATACAGACCAGAAAGACAATAAAAAGGATCAGTAATCTGTACAGCTTATGGTGAATAAACCAAAGTGAACCCCTGTGCAGGAGCAGTTGAAATACTGCAGATACAAAGGAATTTAAGCAGAAACAGGTCTTACTTTTTCCTTTATCTCCCCAGGCTTAAATCAAATTTAAAACAACCATGAAAACGTCATCCTCCAGCAAAGTAGTATTAACTATCCAAACAACACAAACAAGAAAGAGGGAACAAAGACACCATCAGTCATACGTACATACAACTAAAGCCTCTGGTACATCTTCAGCAAAGAAAACTTTCCCTTTTGGGGGGCTTTGAGGATTAAGAACATTATCAGCCAGAACAAAATCAAAGTCACTTGTCAAGCTTCGTAAACCTGACTCTGTGACTCTTCCAGTTTCATGGCTGTGCCTGTATCAAATACCAGTCTGCAAGGGACACCTCTGTATTCCAATTTACTAGTCTTTCTTTGGGCCCCAGAAACGCACCTGCATCATCTCTGTTTTGTAAAGGTGCTGCAGCATAGCTGTGAATCCCAGGGTTCACAGGCAGAACGTTTTTTCCCTGGGTATTCCTCCACGATTTCTTACTACTGCACCCTTCTTGCCTTTTTTCCACTCTCCTGAACCTACATCACAGGCCCTGTCTGGCACTAAACACTGCCATTTTCTGTGTCGACCCTCCTAGATTCCCAAGATGTGCTTCTTTTAGATGTACTGCCACGATCTAAGAGGACAGATCCCACAGACATGGACTGAGGAACGCTGAGTCAGGCCTTGAATTATGCTATCAGATACAATAATGGGTGAACCAAAGAGAGAGAAGTGTCAGACAAGACAAAGAGAGAAGGACAGACAAGGATTCACGCATGTTCCACCTTCTCTGGTTACTAACATGGAATGATTCAAACCACAATATTCCAGGAAATTCCAACCCAAAGATGTTACAGGATCTACTGGTTTGAAAATCTACCGGTTGAAAATCTACAGATTTTCAATTCTGTTGTCTTGTACCTCCAAAGCATTTCATGTTTGTGATGGAACTATTAAGAAAGTCACCTGAGAGAGGCATTAGACCGTGCTGCTACAAACACTGTGGTGTGTACGGGTAATTTGATGTCTCTTAGTAAAATATGGGGAAAAAAAGGCAACAAAATTTTACAATTATTTCCATGACTGCCATCTTGCTCATTTTTCACCTGCTGCCTGTGTACAGCAGAGCTCTCAGCTGCCTAACACCAAACTGGAACAAACCCAAACCAGTGCAAATTTAAACAGGTGTGGTCATTGTCAAAGAATTGGTATTTGTGGAGAAACAATATCTTATTGAGTTAGCAGAAAGGTATTAAACAGTCTTTTCCACTGCCTGCAAACCTGGTTGGGGATCCTATGGACCACTGATCCTGCCTAGACACACACACGTAAAATTTCAGACTGAAAGACAGCACATTGAATACTTCAGCAGAAGAGAAAGCAAGTCCCTTCTCGTTGGTCTCGTGTACGCTGTTCTTCTGCTTTTCCCTATGCCCATTTCCTTGTCCAGTGCAGCAACTGATGACCTGTCTGCTGTGAGCTCAGCAAGGAGGAGAGAGGAAGCTGCAGCCAAACAAAAACCTGTGAAACCAGCGAGCAGCCTGCACACAGCAGGAGGCACGTTGCTGTCTTGAAAATGAGCTGACAGACAGATGGACACACATAGATGGGTGTAACTAAATGCATGTGTGCCTGTATTTCCTTTGCATTTGACAAGTAAATCAATCCTTGCCCACGCTAACACGTAAAACTAATCTGACCACGTACTCTACATACCAATTAGCAGACACAATCATTTGTTACGGTTTTTGATCCTTCATTGCCTTTATCTTCCCTACCCTTGGGCCAGTGTTGCCTGCTTCTAGTAGCCCTTTCTGGCTGTATGAATCAGCTTTGGCCATGATTTCTAATCCATAGGCTCACTGGCAGCACAGTGCAGGAACAATGCAGATCTCATGCTGTGGTTGAGCTGTAACCACATCAGCAAATCAGTTATTTTTAATTTTAAAATTAAATCCTAACTCTTTCGGATTTTATTTCCTAGCTTATTAACAATGGCTTTTAAATGGCATCCATCAAGTACTCTTACCAGCAGCAAATGCACTACAATTATTACTGCTCGCACTGGCAGTAAGGCAGTTTAAAAGCAAGATCAACGCGTGCTTTGCGCACACTCCCCTCTAGTGGATGCAAAATCCCGGAAAAACAGCAAAATACAGCAAGGTAGTTTCTCTAGGGAGACACAAATATTAAGGGTAACTAATACAGAAGGAATGGTGCCCGGCTGTCCTTACAACGTCAGCTCAGGATTACCAGGAAAGGTAATGTAAATCTAGAGAAATGCTAAAAAAACAAGAAAGAGAAGACTGAATTGAGTAAAAAATCTTACTGGATTTATAAACGTTCATTCATTGCTAAGCAGAGGCCTCTAACTATAGTCCTGGAGATTTACTTTGTCAACCTGAAGGGAGCAGTTTGTAGAGAGAAAAATGTGCCATAATTACCTCTCAAAAAGCTATCCCCCTTGAGAAAGCCCACCGCAAATTTTTCAGCAGAAGGTTTGAATCAGCCCCACTGCTGCACCATGGAGGTAGGGACCGCTCTGGTGCCCCAGAGCTCTTGGTGGGAGATAGACCCCATCTAAATGAGACTGACTTTACTGACAATATGGGCATTTAAACTGGCATAAGTGCACCACTGCAGCTCCCCATCTGCAAAGAGAGTCTGGTATAAAACTGTAAGTTACGGTAGAGCCAAGACTGAGAGTGCAGCTGCATCCAGGGGGCAGTTGGGACAGGCCATGACCCCCAGGCTAGGACTGTCCCAACAGATGCTTGCCAAGCAGCAGCCACACAGCCCCATCAGCGGCAGCGCCTCAGGCCCTGCAATCAGTAAAAATCTTCCTTGGTAGCTCTGTGCACCCCAGCGATGTCACCCTGTGCTGCGACTGGGGCACGGCGCAGTGCTCCTCTACACACTGGGACACACAAACTCCACTGGCACCAGCTGCAGCGCCCACTCACCCACCCCACTTTGAGAGGACAACAGGCTGCTGTCAGTGGGGCAGGAAAAGGACACGACTTGCAAATGGACAGCAGCTCCTGCCACCCCTCATGAT